>PVKA01001566.1:0-143440 GCA_004027165.1 Ctenomys sociabilis
GAGGGAGGGGAGGGGAAGAAGAGGAGGGGGAGAGGGAGAGGGAGACAGAGAGGGACAGAGAGATGGAGAGACAGGCAGGCCAGCAGTAAGGCAGACAGAAGGACAGTGGGGGCTGTGCCCCTGGAGGTTGCCTCCGTGAGGCCATATTTGTACATAAAGCAGGTCAGACAATGAAAAGGAGGCTAGAAGCAGAATCAAGTGGAGAGCCACGGCAGGCTCAATTGAATTTTTTCCAAAGATTTCTACTTATTTTGACTGTAGGAGAAGACTCATAATGAGGCTTTCATTACCACACATTAATACCTCAGATTATTTTTGTACTTCTATGTCTATCTCTTTACTTCTCTATATAAATTCAATATTTATAAATTAAAATGTTCTTGAGTTACTGTATCCAATTACTCTATCAGAATGGGGAAAATGCCATTGCACTGCAGTCTCCTAGACAGCTAGATGGCTTTCCCTCAGAGTTCAGGAGAGAGCTTAGTGGACGGTAAATGCCTTTCCTAGCATTAATTTTATTACTTATTTCTAGTAGAAAGGAACAAGGGTCAAATATGAATGCTGTACCCAGGACATTTTCAATATGCCTTGTTGTTTACATGAATATTTATTGATTATGAGCTAGTAGCCTTCATTTTGTGCAATGAGTCCACCACTCATAAATAACTACTAAGTGAACATAAAAATAAAAAATTACCCTCTTCGTGGTCATTTCTTCCAAAACTTTATGACTTAACAAGGAGAAAAGTTATCTATACCAAAAAAACAAGGAAATAATACATGTCGGAAATGAGGGTTACATTTTTATGAGGATTTAAATAACGTGTTTAGATTCAGGGGCTGGGGTTTAATCCCTGGCCTGCCGTACTGGCCCTGCCCCTGCAACTGGCTTAGATGCTGACTGAGACTGGACATGGTGGCATGCACCAGCGTCACAGTGCTTGGGAGGCTGGAAAACAGGAAGGGTCACTAAGAGTCGGGTCTGTGCAGTGAGATCCTGTAGACCCTGCACTAGATATGCCTTAAATAAAAACAAACAAATACCATGTTTACTCAACACTAGAGGAAATAGGTAGATACTATCAAAGTGTAGCTTGAGTTGACCCCCACAACTGAACTGGAGCGTGAATGGGACATTTGAAGAGGAAAGGCTCTGGTGATGCAAGGGTCCACGTGAGATGTGGAGTGAGGCTGGAAGAACCATCTCAGTTCCCTCTGGGAAGCAGGGGTCTGGAGACGTGACTTCTCGGAAGCAGCGACGTTCAGAAGTGGCTTCCCAGGGGTGATGCCGTGTTGGTTTGGTTTTAGGGTGAAACTAGAATACAGGGAAAAACCTGAAAATAAGGATTTTTTCTGTACTATAGAATCAAATTGGCTCTTTTATGGTTAAACTCTTTATGCCCCTTGAGAGGTGATTTCCCTCTCAAGTAATAAATCAAACTAGTGGTGCAGGATAAGTAATAAATCAAACTAGTGGTCATTGAGCATATCTTCAACAAGACTTATAAAATCAGCATTTATGTCACAGAGCTCCATTAAAGACACAGATCTGAGGACAAAATAGTGCTTGAGCTGCCCTTTTGACCCTGTAGTTTGCATTTGGTGCCCCGAGATCACAGGCGGGGCAGTGTGTGCTGGTCAGCTCTGCGTGAGGTTTGCTGCGAAGCTTCAACTTGTGTGTCCCTAAGCACAGGTGTGCTAGAGCAACACGCTCTGCTTCAGCTTTGAATGGTATTATGGCAGTACTTTGATTTATTGAAGTAGTCACAGGAAAAAGAACTTAGACTTTATCTTGAGAAGAAAAATAAGTAAATAAATGAGGGCTTGTTCCCCAAGGATTATAGATGACTTTTCTTCTAATAGGGTCTTGCTTTTATAAAAAGATTTAAGCTCAAATTTTCTTTCACAAAAGAATGGTTTTTAGTGTATCTGGATGAGACCTGACTTGCAGATGCTTCTGTACAGCTCTGCAATAAATGATTAAACTTAAAAATGATGCTATAATTCGGGGTGGAGGTCGGTTGTCCCTCACAGCGGAAGTACCCTTCTGTCAAATGTGCTGGAAAAGGCACCTGGGGAGGCAGTGCGGATCCTCCTAGCTGGCCCCAGTTTCCTGGGTTCCAGCCCTCCTGAAGTGGAGCATCTAAATCTGTCCTTTCTGCTGCCCAGCTAGCAGAGTGTGACTTCGTCTCTTCTCCTAAAGTGCCACTTTGAGGGTTTGCGTAGGCTGTCACACCTCTTCAGGACAGTGTACCCCGCACAGTAAGGCATGTTTTTATTTTATTTTTCCTCCTTTTCATCAGCCCTAAGCTGGCTTTGTGGAGCCAGTTCTTCCCCTACCCTTCTGTCTTTTTTTTTCCTCCTTTAACAAATGTGAAATTTTTCCATCCTTAGAGATTAGTTTCCATAGTCTTTGCTATCCAAATCTACAAAGTACTTGTCCTTTACGTGTATGTTTTAAAAAAAATAAAGTTAAAATACGATCTTTAAGAGGCTTGCAAAAGTATTATGAATAAATAGGAACTAATTCTACCTTGACGGTTGTGTTTTGGTGCTGAGGGGGCTGGGAGCCTTTGCTGTAAGTGTCATGTGGTTCCTTCTTTAAGAGAAGGAAGATCTTTCACTCCTCTGCTTTTGGTCAAGGGCTTAAGCCACTCTATGCTCAGCCTCTGTTCCCTGGACCTTAAGCTCGGAACACTGGATTGGGCCCAGCAGCCCCATATCAAATCCCATGTATTTAATATTAGATGCAATTTCATTTGTCTCTAACTAAGCCTTTACTGCTTTACAATCCCCACCCTCACAGCCTCCTGGATTTTGTCCTGGGGCTTCTCATCCCTGTCTGCCTCTGTCTCTGCCTCTGTCTCTGTCTCTGTCTCTGTCCCTGTCTCTCCCCACCTCGTCTGTCATATTCTATTGATCCTTACTCCAACTTTTTCATTTATTTTTCCAATCTTATTATATTACTTAACAAGTAATGGAATGCCCTTCCAGCTCCATCTAGCCTTTTCTCAAAGCCCAGCTTCCTCCTTTCTCCGTAGCTTGTCTCCCTTCCCAAATGGTAGTTACAGGTAAATGTTTCCTACCTGTTCTGCTGGTCTTGCTCCTCCTTACAGCCAGGAAAGACTTTCTGGGACTCATTTAGCTTAGACTTAAAAATTTGTTCATGGGATTCATAGAACTTTTTAAAATTTCTTAATCTTTTGTATCATATTATAAGGTATTTATCAAGCACCTTTTCTGCTTTATTACCAGGGTTAATGGATTTCAAATTAAGTCAAAGATGGGGCTACTGATAACACACTGATGATATAGTGCAAGACACATCTCAAGCAGGCAGATGTGAGTCAAATTCAGTCCAATCAATGTCCAGGAAGATTTGTGACTTTGACCTCTAGCCACTGTCATTTCATTAGAAGTGGCAGGTGACAAGTCCACATGCTTCTGCATTGCTCAGCGGGTTGATATGCTATGAGGTTCAGCGTGGCCATGTCTTGCAACCCGACACACGGGGCCACAGTGGTGCTGGCCACGTGCCCGCAGGCACTGTTAGAGTGTTTACACACACATCCCATGACCCTGGTGGCCTCACACACACGGCATTGCTAGCTTCATTCACAGGTGAAGAATCGGATTCTCGAAGTGCGTTTGCTAATGGACAGTGCGGCCCTGCCATAGCCAGCCAATTGCAGGCCCACAGTCCAGAGCTGGACAGGCCCGCATGGCTCATGCGCCCGCCTGCTCCTTGTGGCCCGGCTTCTGAGCAACGCATACATCTCCAGTTATTTTCAGAGGAGCTTCAGGAGGAAGACAGCGCTTACACAGAGATGGTGCTACACACAAAGTTGTCGCTAGATTTCAGAAACCGCCCCCAATATTTGAGGCCTCCTACTTTGTACGAGTTCCTTTTGCCAAAAGCTCCCCAATTCCACTTCTGCTCATCAGTTACGGCCTACTTGAAAGGGGTTGCGGGCAAGCCTTCAGCGACGCAGGAAAGGTGGCTTTTAATGAACGTCCATGTGGGCTCCTGAGCACACAGTCACTAAGCAACTCCCTTCATTCACTCACACAGAACTTCGTCCACTAGGGCCCAGCAGCACGCATAGGTCGTTTCCCTTCTCTCATTCCGAGAGTCAAAAGGAGAAGCTGCATTTTTGATGAGGTGGTAATGGTCCAGCGGGCCAACACTGCTTAAGCGTTTCCTTTGTGTCTTCGTCTGGCAGCCCACTAAGGGAGAGCGGCATGATGCTTCTATGAGGAGTCCACAACAACCTGTGAAGACCACATGAATGGGTGGGCTCAGTGCTGCCTCAGTGGGAAAGTGAAAATGAGTTCGCTGTTTATAAGCCTGTTTGCTCTTCATCATGCACATTGGTGTGCCTGCTGCACTTTGCATCCGGGCATTGCCTGAACCGCTAGCTCTAGCTCTCTGCCAACACATCAGAAAGATTCTTTTCAGTAAGTGCCAAAAGTTGTGGGTGAGTGCTCTGGCCAATAGGAAATCAGGCAGTGGGGCAGGCAGGAAGGAGGTGCACTTCACATTTAGCGCTCTCTCTGTGGGATCTCTTGGTGTGATCCTTTTCTTTTTTATTGCAACCATAGTCTGTCAACTGGATGCAACATTCTTTGGGTTCCTGTTGATTTTAGACCCCCATACTAGGCACTATGGGGAGAGATAAAAGCAACGATTCAATCTGTGTCTTCCAGGATGTTGCCATGAGAAGTGGACTGCCAACCAAATGCACAGGGTTTCTTTCATAACTTTTAATATGAGGCTCTACATCTGAAGAGCTTGAACAGTGCTACGAGTTCTTCTTTCAATTCCTATCACTCTCTAATGGAGCAGAACTAAAAAATAAACCAAGTTTATTTCTAAACCTAGTTAAAGAAATGAATATAGGGAACACAGACCCTGGTTGGTCAAGTGTAAATCTTAGCTGACATTCTCTGATATGGAAAACGGTAACTGCTTTTTCTTCTCTCACTCACCTTGGTTTCTATTTTGCACTCTGATTCTTAGAGCTGATGAAAATACACTCTCAGGCAATTCACTCTTCTTTCCTTGGGGTTAGGTCTAAATTACTGGCAGTGGAGGCAGAAGATTCCACTGCACCAGTTTCTCGAGGTGGTAGCGGGAGGACACGTGAAAGCGGGTCTCAGCACTCTTCAGTCACAGTTGAGGTGTCCACTGCATTGCTGCCCCCTTCTGGCTCCTGTGTGCACAGTCTGTTCAGGTCAGATGTTTTCTACTGTTTCTGGGGCAATTGGGAGTTGCTCCCTGCTCCCTCACCCAGTGGAGGAGACTGGTTTTTGAGGCTGTGTCAGCACTTGGAAGCCTAACTCTGCTGAACTACCAGCTCTGCTGAAGGAGCTGTGCACCTGTTCGTCTGCCTGCGGGAGTCACAGCGTCACACCTGTCCTTCCATCCCCTTTAAGATGTGACTCCACGAAGGGCTGGCTTTTAAGTTAGGAAACCATACACTCTCTCTGGAGCCCATCAGTGCCCGCTGTGCCCTTCCAGCTTATCTTCTGCTTGAGAAGTGGGGCATGAGAAATCTTTACTCATGTAAATGCTTACATATTTTGCTCTTTTATTCCTAGACTTTTTTATTTGTAGACTTTTAAAACTTAGAACGCTAATTTTATATCTTCATGATCCGTAACTGCTCTTTGAGGCCAGTACAACACAATGACCTAAAATTTAAGTGAGAGAAAAGAAAAGATATTGAAAGTATGGAGGGAAAAAGTCAGCTATTATTTCAAAAATAAGACCAAGCCCAAAATTTGCTGTTAAGGTCAAGGTTGATGCCTGGTAGCCAATAAGCCTTAATCTTATTTAAGAGGTGGGAAGGTAATGACATCTGCTACTTTCATTGCAAATTGTAGAGGGTCAGTGACATACTAAAATAGCATAGCTCTGGTCAGTGAGGCAAGGGACCTCAAATTCCATTTTGTGACTCTAAGGGAACTTGATGGAGCCCTGTGACTATTCTGTCTGTCCTCCTCTTTCAGTACTCCCACAGATGCAATTCAAGGGCTTCAGCTGTGGTTTGGTCCTGCCCTGTTTAGTGAAAAGAGCTGAGCTTCCTGGGTGCTCGTGGGGGCAGACTTCTGGGTCAAGGGCCCAGGTCTTGTGTGCGCAGCTTGACAAAGAGCACAGATAGCCACTTTTTCATTTCTAAGGTCTCATGCAGACAATAGGAGGATCCAGGTGACCACAAGGAATGCTGGGATTTGGTGACATGTGAGGAAAATGTGCAAAGTGGCCTAAAACTGTATGGAATGATTAATGAGAGCAAGTACTTGCAAATGACAGTGAAACATTGATGGATTACAGGGAAATATAGGTGACAATGAGAAGGAATGTCCGAAAAGGGTATGTCACCACAACCTGTAGCCAGGAGCAATGTTGCATGGGATTTTGAGGTTTGCCTCCTACACAAGCTGTTCACTGCAGCCCAGTAATTACACCTGCTGCTGCCATTCAGATGAGTGAAGCAGCTTGAGGTGGCAGAGACAGACCCAGGAAAGAACTGCAGCTTTCCTACATTCGTGAAGCATAAAGCTAGCAATCCTTAGCCTAGACCTAGGGAGACAAAGCTTAGCACAATGTCCCATTGAAGACTGCGAGGAAACAGGAAAAACAAACTGAGCACTAGTTAAGAAGAAAACTTCCAAACCAGCTTTAAGAGTTCAAAATGATGTGATTTGTGGTGCCCAGGGAGATAGCCCAGTAGAATAAGCACTCACTTGGAAAGGGCACGGTTCTGAGTTCAATTCCCGGTACCAGAAGAAAAGATGTGATTTACAAAGGAATTTCCTGAGGGACATAATCTGCAGGTGTAAATAGAGTGTGGTGGGAATGAGTTGGTGAACACGATGTGCCTACTGGTGCAGTGGGCTTCCCACAGCGCAGAGGCGACTTTTGCCGCTAGAGAGAACTTGAACCTCTGATTAATGCAAGGTCCCAGAGTTCTCCACACAGAAGGCAAAGTAATAAGAGAGCCAGCTGACCGAATGTCTACTAGGTGCTTCCTCTCAGGCAATGCTTCCTGTGCCTTATTCCACTTAGTTTTCCTAGCAACCCTGCAGGATAACACTCTCTTGATCCCTTTTTATAAGCAAAGATCCTGATGATCAGCCACAGTCAGATGGCGAAGAACTGGGATTTGATTGCCCTCCCTTCCCCTCCCCTCCCCTCCCTTCCCTTCCCCTCTCTCTTCCCCTCCCCTCCCCTCCCCTCTCTTCTCCTCTCTTCTCTTCTTTTGTCTTCTCTTGTCTCTGTCTCTTTCTCTTTCTGTCTGTCTCTGTCTCTCTGTCTGTTTATCTGTCTCTGTCTCTGTTTCTCTCTGTCTGTCTGTCTCTCTCTTTTGTGGCCTTGAACTCGGGCTTGAAGGCCTGGGGTGGCCTTAACTGCATAGCCTCCCAAGTGCTAGAATTACACCATCATGCCTGGTCTTTTCCTAGGACCATCTTCAAGTCTTAATGCATTACTCAAACATTTCTAATATTTTGTGCTTCTAGGAAAACAGTGATTCCTAAATTTAATTTTGTGTTAATTTAATAAAATACAACCCTTCCTCCTTCCTCTCCCTTCTTATCCTCACTGTGTATTTCAAGCAATGAGATGCTGCTTTCTGTGACATGGTGTCTGTCTTCCCACAGGTGACTTATACATAGGAGGAGTGGCCAAAGATACCTACAAGTCCTTGCCCAAACTCGTCCATGCCAAGGAGGGCTTTCAAGGCTGCCTGGCATCTGTCGACCTGAATGGTCGGCTCCCGGACCTCATCACAGACGCCATTTTCTGCAGTGGCCAGATTGAGAGGGGATGCGAAGGTAGGAAGTCTTGGTGTAATGCTTCTAAAAGTTCTAATTCATGCTTGTAATCCCAGTGCTTGGGAGGCTGAGAACAGGAGAATCATTATCCTATCTATGTAGTGAGGCCCTGTATATCTTGTAGACCCTGTGCTAAATACGTAAAAATTAAAAAGTTCTAATTCCACCTCCAAACAAGAACTCATCTCACTACCCAGGGATGCTCTATTCCCACTCCAGGTCTAGAAATCCTCCTTGATGTCCTATACTTCCTGTCCCACAAATTTGAGCTGTCTGCAGGCCTCACTGAGAGTAGGAACTGTATGAGGGGAACCTTGTTTTTGCGCTTCTTTGCATCCTGTGGTCCCCCTGGTGTGTGTGTGTGTGTGTGTGTGAGGGTGTGTCTGTGTGTGAGTGTGTGTGAGTATGTGTGGGTATGTAAGTTGTGTGAGTGTGTGTGTCTCTGTGTGTGTGAGTGTGTCTGTGTGTGTCTCTCTGTGTGTGTCTGTGTGTGTGTGCATGTGTGTGAGTGTGTGTGTGTGTGTAATCAGTTCTGTTATGTGTGCTTTATAGCAATGTATAGATACGCCATTCAGTGCAGAAAATGTATTTATGCAGTATTAGCCAGTTGGGCCTACTATTTAAAATCTACATTCAGAGGGATATAAAATGAAAATAAATTCTGTTACCCCATTTTTGGATCACTTTTTGACTTGTGTGCACCCAGCAGCAAGTACGTGTTGGCATGTTACCTGCTTCAGCAAAAGTAGGCTTCGTCTATTAGCCAAGGTGACAGGGTGGTGTTCTAGACCTCAGCACAGCCTCGGGTGCCTTCTGCGCTTCCACCTTTCTGCCAGACCAAGATCTTCAGGAGGTTTTACTATTACTATTATTATTACTACTACTACTATTATTATTTTAAAGAGAAATAAAACAGTTTTAAAGCAGGTGTGTAGGAGAGTTACAGTAGTCAGTACACCGCGCATTGTTGTCTTTGCAGCACTGAGTCAGTGCACATGGAGTGCTTTTGGTACTTGGCTTCATCTTAGATAATTTTCACCTTGACCCCTCAGGGGACCGGGGCCACTTCTCCACACAAGTGAATTTCCTCACACTGTTAGGAGGCACGTGGCTCCTGGTGCACTGTTGCTCTCCCTTTAATGCTGAACAATTTGGTCCATTTTGAAATTTTTTGATCCATAAGGAACGTTATGCAGGAGAAGAAGAACCAACTGCGCGTCCCGGGCCCGGAGATGAGTCACTCCTTCTCAGCCAAAACAGTGAGGCTTTATTTAGCCGTTACTTAACTACATGGACTTTTTAATGTGAAAATGCACTTTTTTCTCTCTTTGAAGCATCTGTTTCTCTAAAAAGTTAGATAAAATTCAAACGTTGCTGAAATAATACAAGAAGGTAAAGTTACTAGTGGAATTCATTGTTGAATTCACTTGAATGTTACTGTCAAATTTATTCTCTATATTTCAAATCTTCATTTAACACTTTTGTAAAACAAAGAGAAATTATGCATCGCTTCTTATCAATTTAGTAAAGAACACATAATTATAAAGTGATTCAATTGCCTCTAGCAGATGAATAAAGAGTGGAGGACACACCTTAGCTCTTGGAAATCATCTAGCTAGCTAGACTACATGTGCATTTATCTAGTTTTTAAGGAAAAGATACTAAAACATGTTTAGAAAATCTTTTTTTCAAAATTAAGGCTTTCTACAAGCTGCTTAATGTTTTGTCACCTGTAAGAAATGGTGCAACCATTGTTAATGTCCTATCATCTTGTTTTGAAATTCCGTATTGTTCTTATTGGTTTTTTCCTTTATCTTTAAAATAAGAAAAAAATAAATGGTGCAGACAGACAGACACATTCGCAGCTAAATATCCACAAGGCAGGAAGCACAAAAAATGCACAAGGCACTCACAGCAGACCTCAAAAGGAGGGGCGGGCGGTGAGGGGACGCCGAGGGTGCAGAGCCCCTGTGCCCCACTGCTGCTGCTGCTGCTGTTTCCAGCCTCACACAGTAAGCAGCTAACTTGTTATGCTTTATCACATGCTCCCTGGGTGGCCTGAAAGTGCTGCCCATGAATTTGAACCCATTCAGTAGATTGTGGCATGGGTTCTTTTATTCCTTCAGTGGAAGTTTTTAAATATCTGAGCTTGACTTCTGTCCGTGTTTATCGTGTTTTCATCAATCTCAGAACAGGACCCTGTTCCCGCCTCTCTGCCCTGACCTCCCCAACCCTCTCGTTACACTCTGGTTAGCAGTGCTTAACTTATGATTACTTCTACCCTGCTCGTTTTCTAGGAGCTCCCTTAGAGGTACCTGTCACAGGTCTAATTGTAGGGTTGGCAACTGAATTGTAGTGAGCTGACCACTGTCTCTCTAAAGGTTTCAAGGATCTAAGTCACTTCCCCTCCTTATTAGTAGAAATAGTGCCAAGATTTTTTATTGTGAAATTGATTCACTTATTTTCATTCCTATCTGGTAAGACTCACAAAATCTCTAAGCTTAATTTTATTTATAAAATACATTGCACCTAAAGAGGGGACCTTACCCTGTCAGAGCCTTTTTAGATTAATATTTCTCTAACTTTAGCCTTTATTAGAATCCCCCGAGGCCTGGCTAAACCCCACATTGCTGGCTGCCACCACCTGGCTTCTGACGCCAAAAGTCAGAAGGTCTCTCTAGGTCTGAGTGAGGACCTGGAGCTTCCAGGGCCGGGCAGTACAAGCGGTGCTGATGCTCTGTGCCCCGGGCTTGCCGGGGCTTTGACAGCCAATTGGACGGCTTTCCCTGCCACCCCACAGACCAGTAGACCCTCGTAACCAATCAATGAGTAGTCTCCTTGAAACCAAGAGAAGTTCTCTGGATGCAGCCAGTGGAAATTCACACCCCCGTTTTGTGTACCTGCAACACTGAGCCATAGACTACAGCACCAAAAATGCTGTCCTATTTAGACACTACAGCTGTCATTGCTTCCGCAGCAGCACCCGGAAGTCTGCATTTGCTATTTTGTTCAATCATCAGAATGTTATAAATTAAGTAGTACCATACCGCCTTTGTTCCAGATCAGTGAGTGAAGCCTCAGAGTGCAGTGGTGTCCCTAATCTTAAGCCCCTGAGAAGTGGGTGACGTAAGTTTCAAACCCAAGTTTACCTCCCTTGAAAGCCCAGCTCTCACGATGGCTTCTGCTGCCCCCTGACCCCGCGTACTGCAGTTTTGCCCCCGTTTTCCTTTCCCTTTTAGACATCCCCTCTTAAAATAACTTAATACAAATATCCTTTGGCTTGTTCCAAATTTCAGTAAGTTAAGGAAATGAAGGGAACATTATGTTACCAAGGGAAAGTGAATTTAAGGCTCTGTCTTGCGCAAACGCCTGTCAGTGGGTAAGCATTGTTTTGGAAGGCGAGTGTTTGAAGACTGTCTTGTCTGACACGGATGTGCAGCGTCTTATAGTGCTGAGAAAAACAGAGCGCAGTGGTGGTGAAGACACTGATAGACTAGAGCAAGTCTTCATCTCGCCAGAAGGCTGCCAGCACTCTGACCTGTGGCTCGGGAAGCGGGGCAGCTTCTAGAGCTGTGGTTTTATTCTCCTTAGTGTTTAGCATTGTCTAAAAATTGCACTTTAGGGTGATTTTTATTAAAAAAAAAAAAACCAGAGTTTTCCTCAGTTCATGCTGCTGCCCTTCCCTCTGCCCGTGTCAGGGCATGGATGGGCGTCGCTGGGGCAGCTTCTCGCCCGCCTCCCCATCCCTGGAGGGCATGGGTGGAGGAAGAGTGTTTGGAAAACTGTATTTCAGAAAATATGAGTTGCATTCAGTCTTTAGTGGTACAAGGCAGACATCAGTAGATCGACTGTCTCCTATGGGCTGCAACAAGAAAGCTTTCAGGTCTTGAGGACCTGGGAGGTAATTGTTATCACTACTCCTACTTTAAAAACTGTTATCACCCTTTTTTATTGTTTATTTATCTGTTTGGCACAGGGTATTGTACACAGCTCAGACTCACAGTGATCCTCCTGTTTCAGCCTCCTTGGTGTTGTGATTACAGGTGTAACCACCTCACCCAGTCTCAGGGTTATTGAGGTGTACCCAGAGTTTCCGGGCCAGCACAGCATGTGGTACTGAGCATTAAATCCAGGTTCTTGTACTTGCCACACAGGTGCTCCGACCACGGAGCTATCTCTTCGGCCCACTGTTAGTGTTCTTAATTATAAGTATATGCCAATTATCATTATACTGTGAAGATTTATAACACTATGTTTTTAAATTTGTGAAAACTCACATAGGTTAGAGTAAATTCAATCATCTCCGGTGCAGAGTAGCTTCACTGAGATAGTTGTCACAGAAATGTGACTGTAGGGCACGTGTTTAAAAGCCATTTTCCAAGAACATCAATTTATGCAAATGCTAATTACAGATGATATGGCTTTATTCACTAAACCAAGTACCTCAAAGTCACTCTCAACATCTAATTAGGCTCGTGTCTGCTTTGATAAGCTCACAAAAGCCTACAGTGGTGTGTACTAGGAAAGGTCTTGTTCTTGGGTTTATAGCTATGCAGGGAGACTGTCCCTCATTCCACCCCTTCCTAAGTGGACGAGTCAGTGTTACCTTAATGGTAACCACAGGGCCGTTCATCGAGGCGAGACCCATTCGCAAGGTGGAGGCAGTGCCGAGAACCCTTTGGTTTTTGAAATTTATCTATTTATTTATATGTTTAAAACAGAGCAACAATGCTTTGAGAGCCTCATGCAGCACTCGCTCTCCTGGGAGGAGCAAGGGTGCACGCCGCAGGCTGAAATCTTACAGGATTCTGGGGAACTCATCCCGAATACTCTCACCCATGTCGGTGATAATATAAATTGGTGCTTTAGTGACCCCACCATGTCCAGAAGTTCATAGCACATGGTTCGTGGTATGGTTTTAAGCTTTTATTGCAGGCAAAAAATCAAAGTCCAAGGAGAAACTTAGAAGGGGCTGTGTGCTCTGCTAATGGCCTCCGGCCATGCTGTACGTGCTCATGACACTGGCACTGCATGCTCCTAATAAGTGACACGGGCACGTGGTACGGCATTCGTATCTATCCAGGACAGGAGAAGTCACAAAAGCCCTTTTAATTTTCCTTCATTACATGTCATCAGCTCAGTTAACCATTATACTTGTATATATGCATATACACAGTAAAGTTCTAATAAATTACTGCTTCCCATTCTTTGCTTTTCTGAAGACTTATGGCTGTTAGATTTAATTTGTTTGCTCTTCATAGCATTTTCCTCCTTTACAGCAGCATGCTCTTTTGAATTTGAACGTTCTTCTGTGTTTGCCCCATTCAGTACTGCTTACTAACATTTACTATATTTTGCTTTTTTTTATTTTGCTGACAAAGTTGCATTGATGAAAGCTGACTTGCAAGGTAGATAGCCCTGTGTGTACCAAACAAGACTGAAACCCACAGCACGCAACGGAAACCCTAAATAACACTTATGACCCCTCCGTAGTAACTGTTATTTGGGTGCAGATCTCATTGTTTTTCACTTCCTGAACGTTGTGCAAGAAGCCCCACGCTGTGGCATAGCTTGCATAAAGGCTTTCAGTCTTGAATATGTCTGTATAGTGATTGCCTTTAGTGCTTTGATCATACTTTTTTTAATTCTTTGTTTTTCGGTGTTCTACTTTTCACTCTTGAGAAACAGACTAGCGTTCCTTTTCCTTGTGCATTCAATGGGGGCATGCATTTCTATGGCGTTTTTCATTTCATGTTTACTTGCATGCAATCGTCAAAGCATGTGAATTGATACTTGCCAACAGACCTATCCGAAACACACAGCAACCGTAACTTTATCCATAGTTTGTGCCAGCAAAGCTTCTGGAGCTTCTCAGGCATTTCTGCATAACTCATTGTGGTTACTTTACCAATCTTTATCTCGATTTCATGAAGTTATAATCTTCATTTCTCATGATGTCTTTATTCATTGGTCTGAAGTTCAGGAGGTCCATTCATTTTCTGAAAACCAAATGTTGATGGAGAATCATTGATAAGATAATGAGATTATCTGCTGTCATGACCATACCAGCAACAATGCACTTGCTTCCACCCTTTGCTGCTTTAGTTCATTACTATAGTCTATTTGTCTTATTCTTGAAACTTAAGAAGACCTTTGTGTTATGACTTAAGACTCTTAGTTCTTAATTCAGGTGTGTGAACAATAACTTTCAAAACTAGTTTGGACCTGTGATTTGAGATGTTGGCAACTACTATATGTGATCTAGCTAATATACAAAACATCATGAAAATTTTTGAAGAACCCAAGTTTTTTTTGGAATGTTTTGTAGGTCCCAGCACAACCTGCCAGGAGGACTCCTGCTCCAATCAGGGCGTGTGCTTGCAGCAGTGGGACGGCTTCAGCTGTGACTGCAGCATGACATCCTTCAGTGGGCCGCTCTGCAATGACCGTAAGTACCATCTGAGGACAGAGACCCAGTGCTCAGGGCTGCTGCGACGGCTGCTTGCTATCTGGGGGCCAATCCTGGGAGCTCTTACGCTACCTCATGTTGAACTGTCATTGCCAGGAGATGCAGTTGTTCATGCACAAAGGAAAATTTTTATGTGGTAAACTATTATATAGGTTTTGCGTTAGCTAAGTGCTACAATGGTGAACTTGTGGTTATTGTCACATTAGGGTTATTATTACTATTATTAATGGCTGTCTTGTATAAAGAACTTCAGTGTGTCCAATGTAGCAGCTCTCTTACAGTTTTTTCCAACAATACAAACTGACCTATTTGAAAGAGTTACCAAAAAACCAAAACAAAATAGAGATTATCGTTAAAGTGATTAATGCTTTACTAAAGATTAGGTAAGATTAGAAGATTAGAAGTGGTATTGGTTGCGAGAGAGGATCTGCGTGGTTCTAGAACTTTAGATATGGTGCAGCTCCTGATGTGCTTATTCTGCTGTCACCCTCTCATGACAGCATCTAAAGAGCAGCAATTCGTCCCAAGGGAACTCTGGGGGTCAGACCCGCTCAGCCCCTCCCCCAGTGCCACCCTCTTTCCCTCCATTGGACTCTAAAGACACCTGCTAGACAAAATCCACACTTTGGTTCTCGAACCCGTCCTCTCCCCACGTGACCTTCCCTCCTGTAAGCGACGTGCGGGTTCCCAGTGGGCGGCTCCCTGCCGCCGGGGCTGTGTCCGGAGCGTGTAGGAGCAGCCTCATCCCCACTCTTGACATTGGCCGTGAATGGGGTCCGTCTCTTGCCTTACACGATAGAACCTCTCACAGGCAGACGACAGGCAAGCGATGCACACTCAGCGAGGGCCGCGCTCGCCACTGCACGGAAAGGGTCCAGGGAGTCGAGCTTGTATCGTTACTGACACTTGACATCGTTTCACACTTTATGGGATTATATTGTGGTCGTTGTGAATTTTGTGAGTAGTTGCAAGACTCACCCTCTTCACTCTTTCTACATCCATTCAAGTGTACTGATGCCTTTTGCTTTAAAAAGCACATTTAATCTTCATCTTTCAAAAACTCTTCTCCTTGTGATTTCTTACCCCTAAAGTTCCACAGTAGAAGCAGGCCCGTGGGGCACAGCATTCCCACTGTACCCGCGTACTGTGCTACTGTCTAATCTATATCATTGTTGTGAGGGATTTGAGAGGGAATTAACTGGTCAATAGGCTGAGGCTTGTTTTCTTAATTTTCAAATAGGCCTCGCTTTACAGAAGTGAATCAAAATGCTAAAAGTATATTTCCAATGGAACATTTTTATCCACTATATGCAAAGAATATCCTGACAAGGCCTCCTGTTTATAAGGTACACACTTTACACTGTAAACACAATAGCATGTGAAGTTCCTGCAGGATGGCACAGGGAGTCTAGTGCCTGGAGTTTGGAGATCCACAGCAGAGGTGACGCTGGAGTGCGGGTTTCACGAAATCCTGGCATTTGCTCCTTTTAACTCTTGTCCATTTAGACTGTGCTCGTCAGTGAATGGTATATTGCGGTATTGAAAGGAAGGTGAGATTAAACACCCACTGGCCAGGCTTCTTGCAGACTAGAAGTGCAGAGCGGTTATCTGACTCTCTTAGCCTTGCGTTCCAAAATATTGGAACTAGAGGAAAAAAGCACAACTGATACATAGTAAAAACCCGAAACTATGCTTGGAAAAAAGCCTTTAATGACCGTGCATTGTTGATTGAGCCATGATCTTCATTTTACAAATGTCATCTTCCTGCAGTTGTAGTAAACACAAAGCAATGGAAGTGTAGAAAGATGGTTTTTACAAATCGAATCACACAGAATAATGATAACCCCCTCTGGGTTACATAAATAACACCATGCAAAGACTTAATAAATAAATATATGTAAAACATATGCAAAAGCTCAGGAACAATATTTAACCTTTATCGGTGCCTTCGCAATGCCACGTGCCTGGCCTCTGGAGGAGGAGCTGCCCGCACTTGCCCCCACACAGAGAAAGCGCCGCTCATTTATTTATCTGCAAGGACAATCAGCAGCCTGAATTTTTTGTGTGTTTTACTATGGCACATTTTTAATCCCGAAAACAATCCTGACAGATGTATGCTTACATGTGGTAGTTGAGAGGCCTTTTGGATATGAAATTATTTTTCATTTTGCTAAAGAATATTCTTTGCCAAACTTTGCTTGATCTAGTTTCCATGTTTTACAAAACAGTTGCCATTCGGTTGTGTCAGCTCGTGGGTTCTCATCCACTTGTTAAATGCGAGAATATGGTTTTCTGTACGTGCTTGCTGGACTCCCTGAGGGAACACCGTGATGCAGCCTAAGGCACACACTCTCTTCCTCTCATTTTTACAGGAAAACATTTGGACGCTGCTCTTGGATAGCAGTGGTGATGGCAATGCGAAGGTCATTCGTTATTTTTCTTGTAAATAGATAAATGTCATTCAAAAATGTGTCTCTCGACGCATAAATCAGCATTAAAATTACGTTGGAGGTCTCTCCCAGACATGCATTTTGATTAAATCATTACCTGTGACTGGGTGCTCCGGGAAGGTGCAGCGTTCTTGGGGTGCACAGTGGAATGCGTCAGTGCTGAGCACGTGTAGGCGGAGCTTCTATCTGAGAGTGAAGCTTAACCTGAAGAAGGTACAATAATAACTTACTTGGAGACATACAAACAGAAAATGTGGTAATTGAAGTGTCTCATCACATTTTCCTCCATTTTAAATTGATTAAAATAAATCTTATTCTGAATCTCACTTTTTTTTTTCTATAGCTAGACAAATCGAAATAGAATAATTCCTTGGATTTTAACAAACTACACTTGGGGTAGAGGTTGACTCTTATTTTATAAGTACAGTCAATCAAATCATTTTGTTCCTTAATGACATTTTGTTCCTGGCTTAGTGTTCTATCTATAAATTCTGCTACTGTAACCTCCAACTGCATAAGAAACAAACAAGTGAGGGGGGCCAGGGAGATGGCTCAGTGGAATAAGCATTTCCCTGGCAAATGCAAGGGCCTGAGTTCAATCCCCGTGTCCGCCAAAAAAAAAAAAAAAAAAAAAAAAAGAAACAAACAAATGAGGAAAAGACAAATAGAGACATTTCTTTTTTGTAGGAGAAAGAATACAGCACATTATAAGGAACTCCTCCCCAAAATAAAACTTCAAAATGTCATATATCTGATAAGCTTCAAGGAGTGTGTTAGGATAACTAGAAAATGTTATTTGTCTTAGCCTGGAGATATAATTAACAGTGGGAAGATGGGAATACTTTAGAGCTTGTAAATGTAACCTTGGATAAATCATACTAATTAATTGAACAGAAAGGAATCTTTCAAAAAAAGAGGTACTTATGTAAAGAGATGCCAAAGGCTATGTTTACAGAAGTTTGTTCATGAAAACCGTTTTTCAGTGGAAAATAGCCATGTGAGTGATCTACTCATTAACAAAGACAACTGGGATGTGTGTGTGTGTGTGTGTGTGTGTGTGTGTGTGTGTGTGTTCTTAGTTCTTTCACCCCTCTTCCGAGTTTCTATACATGTTAACCTCCATGTCACTTTTCTAGCTTATTGTAGTCCCCCTAGGGCTGGGTTTCCCTTCCTTCTTCTCTGTCCTCTGATCATCCTGCATCTTTACCAGTTTCCTTCTTCCTGTTTTCTTTGATTTAAATGTTACTAGTCTCTTGTTCTGCTCTCAAAACAGTGGCAATACTTTTCTTCCTGACTCCACTAAAATTTGTGTTATCAGCCATTATTTTCTGACAGATAGTTTCTGTCTTTGGTCTTGCCTTGATCTCACTGTCAGTCTATTTGCATCTTTCAGGAAGTACTTTATTTTGCTCATGAGTTCAGTATTTTTACAGCCTGTGAACATAAGCAGTAGTAACCCACAAACCTAATGTTGACTGAATGCATGAGCCTTGCAAGGACTTCTAGTAGATCTCAATGGCCAACAGTAGAGTCCAGAGCCAGCTCTCAGGAGCTCATAAGCCTCCATGCTGTGGCCCAGCCCTCATTCCACCCCCATCTGCTGCGCAACCTGTCCACGTGGCTCGCACCATCAGTTTGCCTGCGCGTGGCTTCCTGCACAGCGGTGCCCCTCCCAGTCTCCACACCACTGCACACGCTGATTTCTGCACTGAGGGAGTGCTGCCGTTCCCTTGGAATGCAGTCTCCAGGATTTTTTCTTGAAGGAATATAATTTATTTTTCAATTTCTGCTTAAAATATTTCATCTCATGGAAATTTTCCTGGCACTGTATGCTGGGCATTGCCTATTCTGCATTTGAGACCTTAGGTAATAGTATTTTGCTCCATCTCACATATAGACATTTGTGACCTTTCTCTTTGGTGGACTGAATGTTGGCCATGTCCCAGCTTGTGATGGGACTGTGTGTTTACACCAACTTTCAACACCAAACTAAGAGTTAACCAACAAATTCCCTTCTGGTTTTACCTCGTGGTCTACGAAGCATGTGACTGTGCTAGCTAATGCAGGGTCGTCATAGGGAGGCTGAACACTGCTATGATCACATGGAAAATCATGAAAACAATGACACTGTCACATTACATTTGCCTGGAAATGTAACGTGCTGCACCACAGTGCCGCCTGGACAGGTAATAGATCAGAGTTTTGTTGTGCTTGTGCTTGAGTTTAGGAGAACGTGGGCTTTGCCACAAAAAGATTATTCTCCAAATTCTAAGCTCTGCAAAAAGAAAATCTTTCTGAGAGAAATTTGTTGTGTCTTTGTATGGGAATGGCAAATATTCACTGGAACAAAGATGAAATACTTTTGACTGGATCTCTACCATGGCATTTAGGGACATCTTCAGTTTAGCTGCTTATCTTCTTTTGTCGTTTGAAAGGAGATTCCAATATGCAGTGTCTGAGCAACAATGTCTGATGAATCCTAACAGATACTTGAAAATCACGGACTCTGATGTCACGGTGCCCCCACTTAGAGCTTCCAGGAGGAGAGGGCTGAGTGCTGGTTGGCTCCTGGTGTCATCTGACAGTGGAGCGCATGTCACGATTAGCTGGTCCGCACCTGTATCTTCACTGTGACTTGCTGAGTTCTCTTAACTTTGAAACCACTTATTTCTAAATGGTAGTAGCTGGTTAAAACAATTCATAAGTAGTATTTACTGGTAGATACTTAGAAAAATCAGTCTCCAAGGAAACAGAATTGGTGATGTCTCAGGTTAAGCTATAAAGGATTAAAATGTTGTTCATACAAAGTCAGAAAATGCAATAAAACACACCAAAGAAAGCATAGTATGTGGTGGAGAAATGTAACATATGATGAGTACTATCTTCTACTATTTTATGTAAATCAATCTTTATTTTCATTGGCAATAGAGATCATAAAAGGAAAACCATGAAAGGAAGCCTTTTCTTTCCACATTACAATTAGACAGCTGAATAAGGGTGTTGGGCTGTGTCTGTGTAAGAAAAGCTAAAGGACAGAGATGAGCCCCACGGCACTACTTGTGGGAATCACCCAGGGGCTTTCCTGCACTGCTTGCCACAGCGAGGTGCTCTGTAGGGCTAGCCTGCCTTTCCCCTGGGTAAATGCTGCCAGCTTGGCCTCTAGAAATTGAGGAGGAAGAAGGCCTTCAATAGGTGGTTGTGCTAGTACTCTCTAAATGCCATACTGAACTCCGACCCTGTGGGGCCTCGACATGGCGTGCATGCTACCACTCTCAATTATGGATTTCAAAGAAACAGGGGGGCAGCCTCTGGTGTCTGCATCCCTGTGCTGGGTGCTGTCACTTCACACAAGAGCTCGACTAACCAGGGCTCTAGTGAGGCAAAGATCTGCAATGTCCTTGGCTAACTATCCCTATGGAATGAAAGTGACCCTCATCTTCACAGATATTGTTTCAAAAAGACCTGTGCTGGCAGCCCCCCTCTGAATGCCCTTCTTTCTGCACGAGTACACCTCACTTCTGCATAGGGCCATCCTGTCTTCCACCCAAGCCACAGAGCAGGCGCAGAGCATGGGCACTGCCTGAGGCCAGCTGCTCGCACTGAGAACGCTGGGCCTTCAGGGTTGCTGTTACAACTGAGGTGGAATGTGCTTCCCCAGAATTGGTGTACTGAAGGTCCTTGTGAGCAAAATGAAGATCAATCACACTGAATTTCCAGAGTCCTGCATGATACTAAGCTTAAATAGTGAATAACTTCATATCCGTTTGTATCAAAAAAGAAATGTAGGGAGAAGAGTTTGTTAACTGCTTCCTACTCATTATAGGAACAAATTTTCATGAGCATGTTTATTTTAGAAGATTAGAAGATGATATACAATTAGCTCAGACTTTGAAAATACTTTAAAAGTGCAATTGGGATTGAATTTGACATGAAATGTGTGTGATCAGAGATAGGTGGTTATGTTCTGGACTTGGTGACTACAGCTATGCATAGCTGCTGCTTAACAAGAAGTTCAAAACTTTCTCATGAAGGCCAATATATTTTAATGTTAATAACAACTTAATATATATTGTATGGGGGAGAGGAGATAGCTCAGCACTCTAAATGCCTGCCTGACAGGGCCAGGGACCTGGGTTCAATCCCTGGTACTGTATGCTATGCTGTTCCCCGAACCCTGGGCACACAGACCTGGCCACCAAGACTGGGCATGGTAGCATAATGAGACAGGAGGATCACTGTAAGTCTGAGCTGTGTAGCAAGACCCTGTACCAAATACATAAATGAAAGATTTAAGTAATATGCATTATATGCATGTGGCTTACATTTTGTTTGTTTGTTTGTTTATTGTACTGGGAATCAAACTCAGGGCCTCACACTTGTCAGACATGTGCTGTGCCACTGAGCTATATCCCCAGCCGATGCTTTACATTTTATAAGCTTTACCTTCTTAAAATTCAAACAATCTTAATTCTTTTTATTTAAATATAAGAATACTGAGCAAAGGATGGTTTCAATAATTTATTTGGGCAGAAAGGACTAACTGCTGGCACAAAGAGAATTTGAAAGCATCCTAAAGCTCTCCCAAATAGGGATCCATTCACTGTCGATGCCTTGGAAATTTGCCGGCACCCCAATTCTCCAGGGAAGTTCATAATGAGAGGAATTTAACACTAAGCAATTTCCCCTATGTGCTTAGATTTAATTTTAAGCATTATACTGCATGAGAAGTGTGCTTCTCCTCAGCTGTTCTGTTGCCAATCTTAAAGATAAGCTAGAAATTCATAGCGAGCTGTCAAAAATGTACTGCCATCACCTTCCATTTCTATTACAAAAGGTAACGATTATGAAAGAGAGATGAGAATTTCCTGTGACTGTTCTGTGACAGCCTTTTAAAAATAACAATTTAATACTTGATCATAAAATTAGAAAAAATATTTAGTAAGTTCCTTTGCTGAAATCAGATTCACAGTGGATAGCATGGGAAATGGGCAGCCTAGAGTCGGCACTGCGCTGGCCAGTGATGACGTACTAAGTGTGTCCTTAGTTAACTGCATCTCAGGATTTTCTTTATATAGCTGTGGAGGCAGAAAGAAAGTAAACCAAAGTCACAGGTTAGCAGTGCTACCTATTTTTGAAGGCCTTTGGAAGGTATTCAAGAAGAACGTAAGAGAAGGCGTGAAGCCCAGTACATGCAAACTTACTACAAGATCAGGGATAAACTTGCTTCCAGAGCCCTCATAGGAAGACAGCTTACAAAAGCTATTTAGAATCCAGGAAAGGGTCAGTAGTAGGAATAATGTTGGGTTGGTAGTGAGGGATAATTCATGGCATCAGGAAAAATTATTGCTGTGAAGAAAATGTGCCATGTCTAGCGATCCTTTTTTCTTCCCTAAACAAAGAATTCTGCATCTTTAATGATATTTATGGCAGCAGTTAAAGAGTGTGGAGTTCTTTTATGGGAAGGAATTACAGTCTTCTCTCCAGCTCTGTGCTATTATACATGTTTCATCTTCTGGTAGCATTCTACAGCGGCATAAAATTCAAGAGTAATCTGTTAGCTCTGGGTGTTATGGAGTGTGTGATTTTAATGATTCTAATGATCTAAATTCATTTCTCTTAGAAATGACCTAGAGAGTAGGAGGCTTACTCTCACCAGGACTTGGTGAGATAGGAAGGAACAAAGACCTTTCTTAACCTGAAACGATTTTAGAATGGAACAAATTTCAGAAAAGGATCATCTGATACAGAAAGATGTTTTAAAAACTGGGTCGTGAACAAAGAGGAGGCTGCATTTAAAAGAGACAGCAAGAACTGTGCATGTAGGTGCAAATGCTTCTTATAGATATACAACATATGACCCTTTCAGGAGACAAACAGATGGAACATGTAGCAGAAAATACAGAACACATTTCACTTGGTTTCTCCCCTTGGATGATACGCTGTGTATTTGGGTATTTGGCAGCTCTCCTGTTGGCAGCTTTCATGGCCTCATCTGGATTCCAGGAGCTCAGGACAATGGTAACATTGTGGGTAGCTCTGGATGTAAGCAGCCCGTTGGACTTGCTGCAGAAACTTCCCCAGGTCATAACTTGATGTCAGATATGAAGGAAAACATGTTTGACTATTGGGGCTGTGACTCCTGATACGTCAACCTCATGGATTAGGAGAAGCCCAGCACTTAGCAGCACGCACCCCTGTGAAATCTGGATAGGGCTTGGAGCCACATCCTTGGGTGTTGCATGTTATTTTTTCCCTGTTGCTCTTGGCCACTGTTCCTCTGCTCTGTTCCGCTCCTTGTCACTTCTGCCATAGTATCTCATCCTTGACATGAGCTAGCCACAAGCTCAATCTCCTGAACCATGAATCAAACTAAAGCATTCCTCTGTAAAGATGTGGGTGTCAGAGACTAAAACCCAACAGTGGGGTGCTAAGCGATACAAAAAAATTAATAGCAGATGTAGGGTTGCCGTGGATATAACCACATAGCTCAGAACAACTTTGGAACTGGATTATTGGAGGAGTTTGGAAAGGTGTGGCCAAGCAGGCCAGAAAATTTCGGAAGCCAGTAAGGAGAGTCTGGTGGGTGATTGCGGTCAGACCTTAGAGCACCCAAATGAGGATGGAATGTGGACATTAAAGACCAACCTCAAGAGGTTTTAGTTAGGAGCAAGGACTCCATTCACATGCCTAGAAGACCATGAGAATTACACTTGGGCAGAAACTTAGCTACATTTTGTTCATTTCCTGGAACTTAACAGGAAATTTAGAATATAAGTGATTGAATAAGCAATTTGGCAGAGATATTTCAAGATAGCTCAACATTTAGACTGTAGCATAGGTAATGCTAGATGCTTTTACCCATATTGGTAATGAGAAACAGAGGAAAAAGGCATTCAGAAAATTTTGAAAAGTTTAAATTTTGGACAAGAGGGTGCCACGTACACAGCTGGGACTGTTGGGGACTTAGGTGCTAAACCAGTAGAAACTTTGAAAAGAAACCATGTATTTGTACAGGCACAAGAAAAATGCTTTGAAGACTTAACAGAAATCAGCACAATTCCACCCTCTGCACTCTGGTGTGTACAAAACTATAAACATTTCAGTAGACAACAGCCCCTGGACACCTGCTTGGATGGGATACCTTACAGATTTGGGTCACTGTTTTTCATTTCATCAAACTGACATTGTTGGAGGCTTCTATAGCCATGGTCCAAGGGATGTGACCAGTACTGTCATTGAGAGAAGACCTTACTGTCATCCATATGGTCCTCATCCTACTGGCATACAGAACACAAGGGCTGCAATGTCAGGAAGGCTTTGATCCAGATTGCAAAGCAGTGTGTGGAAGGCTAGACAAGGACCATGTGACACAGCAGTGCACAAAACTATGGGAACAAAGTCAAAGATGCAGTGGAAACCCCAGGGTTCCCAGGATACCTGGAATATGGTCTATACTGAGGAAAGCCAACTGTGAAGGGAACCAACCCAAGAGAGAGGCCATATGAATGGTAACTAGCAAGGCCACAGGCACAGGGTCATCCAAGATCTGAGGAAATCACCGCTTACCACCAGAAGCCTTGGGTGCTAGACAGAGAGGTATAAAATCTAATGCTTGGCCTTCCAGGTTTAAATTTTGTTTTGGTCTGGTTCTTTTGTGTCTTTCTACTCCTTTCTTTTGGATTGAGAATGTTGACTTGATGCAATTATTTCCTTGATGCTATGCAAATTATTTCTTATATTTACAGAGTTTCATAGCTAGGGGTTTTCTATAAGACTCAGAAGAAACTTCGACTTGGAGTTTTGAAAAATGTTGGAAGTCCTGAGACTTTATTAAAGATTATAAAATAGTGAGAAAAATAAAAACAGCATTAGAAATTACACAAGATTTCACAAAACAAAATAATAGGAATTCAAGAATGGTTGCTGTATTACATGATGCTATCTTAAAATTAGTTGTTTAGATTGCTAGAAATAAATGTGTAAAATTCATTTAAAGAAAAAACAAAACAAAAAAACAAAAAACAAAAACAAAACAGGGCCAGTGAGATAGCTCAGTGGACTAACCACCTGCTTTGGCAAGACCAGGGACCAGGGTTCAATCCCAGGTCCTACGTGTCATACCAGTCCCACCCCAGGGCACACTGAGCAGGTGGGGGAGTCTGGGTGCACACACCTGTAATCCCAATGCTCAGGAGGCTGAGAACAGGAGGATCACTACAAGTCACAGCTGCGTAGAGAGACCCTGTATGAAATGCATAAGTGAGAAAGAACAACAACAACAAAAGAAAACAAAACAAAACAATAACAAAGAAATTGAAATTTGAAAAAATTCAAAAGTGGAAAAGATTAAGCAAAGAGAAAAAAATTAAAGCATTAACTGCTAGTGTCAAAAGACTAGCAAAAATCAACGATGCAGTTATTCTAACTATTCTGCATATGTGCCTAACTATATTGTTTTCTCTTCTTTCATTTGTGCCTTTCTTTATCCTGGTTTTCTCTTATACATTGAACAGCTTCTTTCCCTTTCCCAGTATCTGTTGTACCCTTTAGATTATAATTACTCTTTCAGGTTCTCACAGTAGTGAGATAATATAATGTTTGCACATGTGGATCTGATTTATTTCACCTACCAATATATTCTCTAGCTACATCCATTTATCTACAAGAGCATCATCTTTATCTTTTAAATAGCTAAATAATACTCCATTGTTTAAAAAATACCACACATTTTTTCCATTCCACGGTTAATGGACATTTGGGTTGTTTCCAAGATTTAACTATGACACATTGCACTGTGTCATGGGTGCACATACATTGCTGTGGTATGAATATTTCAGATGTTTTGGGAAAATACCTAGGAGAGACACAGCTGGCTTGAACATTACCTCCAGTCCTAGCTTTTTGGAGAAATCTCCATACCGATTTCTATAATGGTTATACCAGCCCGCATTCCCTACAATAGTGGAAAAGGGTTTCTTTTTCCCCACAGCCTCTGCAGCATTTGTTATTGGTTGACTTCTTCATAAAAGCCATTCTTTCTGATATTAGATGATAACTCAACATTGTTTTAATTTGCATCTCTTGAATGACCAATGATGTTGAACGTTTTTCATATACTTATTTGTCATTTGTATCTCTTCATTTGTGAAGTGTGTATTTATATCAGATACCTACTTTTGGATTGGGTTTTTAAATTTTGGAGGTCTAATTTTTTTTAATTTCTTTATATGTTATAGATAGGAGTCCTTTGCTAAAGGGCAGTCTTCTATATTTGTTTTGCACTTTAGGGACTTTCTTTTCACTCTGTTGGTGATTTCTTTTGATATGCAGAAACTTTTCAAAAAGATAAGATCCCAATTGGTGATTCTTTGAAGTGTGTACCCTGAAGTTTGATTTGGGTTCACAAACTCTTTACCTACCCCTGTTTCCTTAAGGTTTCTACATACTTTCTCTTTCAGAAGATTTAGTATTACAGTTTTAATATTTAAATCTTTGACCCATTATGACTGTAGTTTTGCACATGGTGATAAGCACAGGTCTAGTGTAAGCCTTTGGCATGTGGAAGGCTTTATTAAAGAGGCTATCTTTCTTCCAGTGACACATTTGGTCCTTTTGTCAAAGGTAAGGTAGCTGAGTGCATTTGTAGTTGTATCTGCATCCTCTAATACATTCCATTGATTCTCAGGTCTGTTATATTTTTCCAGTACCTTGCTGCTTTTTTCACAGTACCTTTTTAGTTTTCTCTTTTTTATTATTTTAGGGATGGGTCCATAGGGTGTTCAGGGTTTCAGTAATAGATTGGACTCATAGTGGTCCACCTGTTACAACCTCCCAAGAGCTGGGATTACAGGCATGTGCCACCATGCCCAGTCTCAATTACTATCTCAGCACATCCTGGGGATGGGGCTGGCATGGAAGGCCCAGGGATCAAACCCCCAGCCTTTGTACCTGCTTGCTGTTGCTGAGGTATTGACCAGCCCTGTAGTATAATTTCAAGTCAGGGATTATAATAAATCCTCCATTTCCTTTGGATGTTGTTGATCTCTTCTGATTCTAGATGAATTTTAAGAATGTTTTTTCCAGACATGTGAGGTATCCTAGGGATATTTTAATTGGGATTGCATTGAATCTGTGTAACATTTTGGGAGTATGGTCATTTTCACAATTTAGGTTCTTTCTATCTCAGAGCAATGAATATCTTTCCATTTTCTGAAATCCTTTTTTGATCTCTTTTTGTAAAGTATTATAATTTTCATTAAATAGATCTTTTACCTCCTTTGTGAGATTGATTCCTAAGCATTTCAGTTTTGGAGGCGTTACTGTGAAAGACATGGTTTCCATAATTTGTCTCTTTGTTTGTTTGTTGTTTGTGGATAGAAATGCTATGTTCTTTTTTTTTTTTTTAATCATGCATTTTACTCTGCTCTCAGGATCTGCTCTATGGAGCTTTTATTTTATTTTATTTTTGGAGTAGAACTGGGGATTGAACTCAGGCCCCTGTGCTTGCCAGGGAAGCACTTATTCCGCTGAGCCATCTCCTCAGCTCCTAGAAATGCTATGATTCTTGAGTGTTGACTTTGTGTTCTGCTACACTAGTGAATTTGGTTATTAAATCAACAATTTCTTAATGAAGTTTTTGGGGTCCTCTGCGCAAAGTATCATGCCATCTGTAAATAATGATAATTTTACTTTTCCTTTAAAATCATTATTCCTTTTATTTCTTTCTCTTGTCTAATTGCTCTGGCTAATGTTTCTAGAATAATACTGAACAGGAGTGGTAACAGTGGGCACCCTTGTCTTGTTCATGATTTTAAAGTGAAGGCTTTTCCATTGTTGTCCTTTAAGTATGATGTTGGCTGTTGGTTTGTCATAGATGGCTTCTCAGGTTGAGGTAAAGATCATGAATTCTGATTTTCTGTAGTGTTTTTATCATGAATGTGCATTAGACTTTGTCAGAAGCTTTTTTTTTTTGCATCTATTAAGACGATCATGTGATGCTTTTCTTTGGCTCTGTTGATGTGGTGTATTACACTTATGGTTTTGCCTATATTAAACCATCGCTGAATTCCTAGGATCAGTCCCAATTGTTTGTGATGTACAACCTTTTTGATGATTTGCTGCATTATATTTGCTAGTATTTTATTGAGGATTTTTGCATTTATGTTCATTAAGCAGATTGGCCTTTAGTTATTACTTTTTTGGTTGAGTCCTTCTCTGATTTTGGTATCAGAGTAATACTTGCCTCCCTGAATGACTTTGAGAGAATTGCTTCCCTTTCAATTTCATTGAAGTGTTCAAGAAAAATTAGAATTAGGTCCTCCCTAAATTTCTTGTAGAATTCTGCTGTGAATCCATTAGGACCTGGGCTTTTCTTTCTTGGCAGGTTTTTTATTATGTTTTCAATTTCCTTGACTGATACTGGATTATTAAGAACTTTTATATCTTCTTGATTCCACTTTGGTAGCTGATATATATCTAGGAATCTGTCCATGTTTTCTGTGTTCTCTATTCTGTGAGAGTAAAGATTTTGGAAATAAGTATTAATAATAATCTTCTGAATTTCTATAGGGTCTAAAGTGATTCCACACTTTTCATTTCTCATTACATGAATTTGAATTTTTTCTTTCCTTTTTTAATGAAGTTGAGTAAGGGCTTATCAATTTAATTTTTTTTCAAAGAACCAAAGCTTTGATTCATTAATTCTTTGTATTATTTTCTTCATCTTCATTGCATTCATTTCTGATCTGATCTTTAAAATTTCCTGCCTTCTTTGGCCTTTGGACTTGACTCTCTCTTCTTTTTCTAGGAGTTTGAGGTGCAGCATAAAATTGTTTATTTGGGCTCATTCTGTTTTCCTGATGTAAAAATTTCTCTCTATAAATTTCTCTCTTAAGAAAAGCTTTCACTGCATCACATAGATTTTGGTAACTTACATCTGCATTTTCATTTGATTGTAAATATTATTTAATTTCTTCTTTAATTTAATCCATGGCCCAGGAGGGCATTACTTAGTTTCCATGTATTTGTGGAGTTATTATTTCTTTTGTGAATAATTTCCAGCTTTGTCGCACTATGGTCAGATAATATACATGAGATAATCTTGATTCCTTTGCATTTACTTAGACATGTTCTATGTCCTAGCACATGGTCAGTTTTGGAAAATGTCCCATGTGCAGCTGAGAAAAATGTGCACTGTGATGCTATTGAGTGGAACACTCCGTAAAGGCTTATGAAGTCCATTTCTTCACAAGTTTGGCTTAGTTTTGTTATTTCTTTGTTCTTTTTTTTTTTTATGGTTGATCTATCTCTTTGTGTCAACAGGGTGTTAAAGTACCCCAATACAGTTAAGCTATTATTCATTAGATTTTTCATGTCTGTTAAAACTTGTCTTATATAGTTGGGTACTCCTATGTTGGGTGCATATATATATTTATAATTGTTATCTGTTCCTCTTGTAGTTTTCCCCAAACAACTATTTGGTGACCTTCTTTGTCTCTTTTAGTAGCACTTGTTTTGAAGCTGACATCGTCAGCAAACAGAATAGCTATTGCTGTTTTTTTTTTCTGGATTTCTCTTGCATAAAGTGTTGTCTGCCATCCTTTCATATTCAGTCTATTAATTTTTTTTAGCTCAATGTGGTTCTTGTATACAACATGTTGTTGAATTTTGTGTCTTAAACTACTGTGCCAGTCTGCTTCTTTTGATTGGTGAACTGAAGCCGTTTACATTGACAGCTATAGCTGATCTGTGTTGGCTTGCACTGGCAGGTTGCATGCCTGCTGTGCTCGCTCGGTTTGGTAGTTCTCTCCTGGTATTGTTGAGGCGGTGGTCATCTTTGTCTCACTCTAAAATACCTGTCAGTACTGTTTGTAGTATTGGTTTGGTTTTCATGAATTTCTTCAGTTGTTCTTTGTCATATAAGTATCTAATCTCTCCCTTAAATTTAATAGATAGTTTTACAGGATGCATCATTCTGGGGTTGAAAGTTGTTTTCTTTCAGGGCTTCAAATATATCAGCCCAAGATCTCCTAGATTTCATGGCCTGTGTTGAAAAATCTGCTGTCTGTCTGATGGGCTTTCCATTATAGGTGATCTGTGTCATCTTTCTAACAGCTTTTACTCCGTTCTTTTGCTCAATTCTGGGATCTTGATTATTATATATCTGGGTGACAATTTATTTTGACTATGGCTAGCTGGAGTTCTACACGGTTCAGTATGTATATCAGAGTCCTTTGCTCCCTCTTGGGAAATTTTCTGCTGCTACCTCTACAAACGCTGTTTTGTTTTGTCTCTTGTGTTATTTCCAGCTCTTTGCTTGACTCCTATTAGTCATATAAACACCATTATTGTTCTTGGTGTCATCTTGCAGAGGTTGTATTATTATTTTCTGGTTTCTTGTTATTTTTTTATTTTTATATTTTTGGCTGAACCGGGGATTGAACTCAGACCCTTGAACTTGCCAGGGAAGCAGTTATTCTACTGAGCCATCTCCCTGGCCCTTTTCTTGTTATTTTTAAAAGTTGTTTCCTTTCATGTTCACTAGCTGCAATGCCATCTTTAAGGTCTGAAATTCTATCTTCTGTTTCTTTCAAGTGGTTTTGCCAGCTTTTAATAGAATTCTTAGTGTTTGGGATATGTGTTTTAATCTGTTTCGTGCATTCTAATTATTTCCTTTATTATCCATTCAGCATTTCCATAATTTTACTATTCCCTTCTATTTTTCATCTGTGTCTTCCTTAGATGTATGGAACAAGTCTTTTATGATTCCTGTCATTTTCTTTTTTACTGAGAGATTATTTCTGATCTGGTTTCCTGCATAGCCTGACAGAGCTCTTTCTTTACTTTAGTTGCTCTCATCTCAGAAAGTTCAGCTGTGTGACTTCCAAGTTCTTCTATGACCTTATCTTTTGGACTTGTTTTGGCTGGGCTAGAGGTCTGAGATTGCCTTTTGTTCCTTCCTTTTGTCGTTTTTTGCAGTGATGTAAGATGGGCAGGGTGCATGTGAGCAAGGTTTTCAGGAGAGCAGGAAAGTAGGGTAGGCTCACCAAAGCTCCTGTTGCATGCGGTTCGCTGTGCTTTCTGCCTCATTAAGGAGATGGGTCCAGCCACAGTTCAAGAAGGATCCAATGAGGATAAGTGCAGGCCAGCACTGTGTAAGGCTGCCTGGATGGTGGGCTGGCACAGGGAAGGGCTCGCCAAGGGTCTTGCAGGTCACTGTGATAGACGTCTCCCTGGTTGTCGTCAGGTCTGGGATGGGCAGCCAGGCTCAGAGGAGCTCTAGCAGGACGTCTTGAGGCTTTGGAAAAGGGATTAATGTGTTTCCAGTTGTACATGCAACAGCACAACTGGAATGCACTAGGGAGAATAATGAACTTAATGTTGTTTTTGTTTGGCTATTAAGAGATGTGTTCATATGTGCTTGACAAGGGTGGGATGAGACTTTTAACCTTGCTGTGCCAGATTCGCTGGATTAAAATGTAGCCGGCGAGTAGAGCCCCCTTGGGGGTGCGGGGGCCGTGGCCGTGGTGCAGTGTGCCGGCCCTGCTACTCCTCTTGCACCATTCCTCTGCTGCTTCCTGGCGGCCACGCATTCAGCAGCCTCTCTCGGCTGCATGTTTCCTCCCTAGAGACATCCAAGCGTGGTCTGAATGCCCTGAAACTGCAGGCCAAATCACACCTCCCTCCTTAAAGCTGTGGACGCCTAACATTGCTTCCCAGGGCCAGGAGCGCTGATGAAATACATCTTGTGTCTTTAATGGCCTCTTGAACGCCCGACCTGAAGGAATTCAGAACTGAGGGTGCAAATTCCTGTGATCATCACACAGTCAGAGTAAGAGAGCATTGCCTACGCCAGAGCCTGCCTCTGCGGGTGCAGCCCCGGCTCCTCTCTCCCAGGCCCTGTCTGGGCGAGGTACTCCATCTTGCTAAATTAGAAACAGAAAAGTGTCAGAGAAACACCATTTCCTCTGAGCCACAGGAGACATCACAGAAGTAATTAAACTGGGTTTGGTGTGTCAGGCATATTCCTTTTATTGACAGTGACAATAATTCTGTAAATCAAAACCTGGAAGCATTTTCAGTGTTGTTAAAGTGCTTGAGATAAAAAACCTAATGTTCTTAAAATTAAATCTCAGGAAACTAAAATTGATCTATGGACTGCAGTTTGAGAAGCTGACGCCTGAGTTGTGAACACAGCCTCTTCAGAAATCCAGTGCCTACGGGCTACATGATGAAGATCATTATTTTTTTTTTAGTTGAGTCCCTGAAAGCTGTGGTGACCGAGGCCACTGGGGCTCTGCGCTTGCTCTCACACCATTTTAGGCTCAATAGGAAAGTCTGTTCCCTACTACTGCAATGTTTCGTTTCTTAATGTTAGATAAAGGTTTTGCTCATACCTCATTTCCCTGGCAATCTTTCATTGTTTAACTCAACATTTAAGCCTCACACAATCTTACCTGAAGAACAGATCTCAGCACGCTTCATTCCTCCTACGTTCTGGTGTCAGCTTGTTCAACACAGGCATGTTGAGAGGCACACTAGCAAGTCACTGAATATTCCCTGTCCTGCTTTCGTCATCGCTGAATGGCTGTCCCCTCAAGAGTGTCCTTCTTCCGTCCACCCTAAGGATTGCACCACATGCAGTGACCCAAGAAAGCTTCAGCCAGAATCCCCCAATCTGGGCTTGCCAGTTGGTTTCCTTTTCTGAGGCCAAACATTTGCTATTAACCTGGTATCTGCTTTTGTCATCTTTCTCTGTTTTAACTTTGTTTTCACAACTCGTACTTGGTTTAATTTCTTACAATTTGGTCATAATACATAGCACACATTAAATGATTGACAACATTTTAAATTTGTGGCCTTGAAACCTTTCTTAGTTAACTGATTTGAGAGTGTGTGTTCACCCTTTTCTGCTCCTCTTCCATTCAGAGAATGCATTCGTATCATATGACATCTGCCAACAGTAATGTATTAAGCATTAGCACATTACTACCAATGTGAGTTTTCATTATCTGAATAGCAAAGTCAGAGCCTTATTTAGCTGGGAAGTCTCTGCCCTCAAAGAGCAGCTCATCCTTTCTTCTTTTTCACTGAAGTCTTGTTTTGTATGTATTCACATTAAACGAGAAATGCAAGGACCTTTTGTCATTTCAAGATCCCTATTTTTGTTCACTTTACTTTCTCCACATTAATTAGCTTATACCTGCAAGAATAATCACATCATTACAAAATGCTACACTGCCTGCTTGAACTTTTTTTTTTATTAAGGCCTTAAGGTTTTGCAAAATTGGAGCGTTTTTCTCACAATAACATAATCCTAGGAAAAGTGATGTTGCTGGTCACGCCTCACTTTAGCCCACCAGCGTCCTTGAAGAACTGTCTAAGTGTTCCCTTGGCAAAGCTACACAAGAAACAAAAGCCCACTTGGTGCTGTATAGATGCCATCCAAAGTGTTCTTGGTGTTTTTCTATTCTGCATTATATATGGAAAATGTCACTTTTAATTTTTTTAAAAGATTATGTATTTATTTGGTATAGGGCCTCGTTTTACAGCTTGGACCCATAGCGATCTTTCTGTCTCAGCCTCCCCAGTACTGATTTCCAGGTGTGCACCGCCATGCCTGGTTTTGCTGGCCAACATGGTACACCTTGTGGGCCAGCATGGCGTGTGGTACAGGGTGTTAAACCTGGGTCCTTGTGCTTGCCAGGCAGGCACATAGACCACTGGGCTATCTCCCCAGCCCCTAAAACACTACTTCTTTTTTTTTTTTTTTTTTTACAATTGTACCAATATCAAGAGACTCACTTTGCTTGGTTCAGTGTTTTTGATGAATATATCAGAAATGGGCTTAAAAGGAAGATGATAGTTTTCTACTTGCCAGTATGCTCACTAGATAATGACTACATGAGCAAGAGAATTTGCTGAATTGTTAGAGGTACCAAGAAAAAGACATTCAAAAATAAATTTCCAGAATATTAGAATTTATCTATCTGAATCAAAACCAAGGTAGGTAAACAGAGAGGTTGTTCCTGAGAAGCAGTTCTTTGATCAGCATTGTCAATATAACCTACGAGTTTGTTAGAAGCCCATTCTCAGGCCACATCTTCAACTCCTGAACCAGCAACTCTAGGAGCAGGACCCAGAAATCTCTCTGTTCCGAAGGTCTGGTCACTCTGAGCCTCCTTCACACTTGAGGGCTATCAGAATAATTTCCAAAGACATTTTTAGCTCATTGCTTTCCAGGTAACAAAAGACTTTATGTAATAGAATTAAATAAATTATTTCTAAGGATTTTTTATGTAATGCATCATACTTTATTTATGAGGAGGTTTCAGTGAAATCCAGGATGTTTCATAGGTGGTAATTGGAAAAAAAATACAAATTTTCCTTCTGATTATCAATCTTCTCAGTTGAAGGGTGATTTTGAGAATATCTGGAAAGCCTCTCCCTATCCATTTGTCCTGTGAAAAATCTCACTCAGGATGAAATTTTCCCTGCAGCATGCAAATGACCAAAGCTAAGGCTCCACCCTCACTTTTTTTGATTGTTTGGAGTAATACTCTGATAATTTGTAAAGATTAGGAAACTGTTTGGTCTTGTCTGTAAGCAAATTTTACCCTAGAGGAAGCCTGAGCTAACAGAACCTCAGTCCATAGTGCCCTTCCCACAAGATTAATGCTCTTCTGGTCATACTTTTCCATTGGCTAAAACGTTCCCTGCCTCTATGTGCCCGCAGCACTTGCTCGATGAACATGACGCCAGCTTGTCAGCAGTGTTCCACGTATGACCAACCTTCTTAGAAGCAAAGATCATATACTTGGGAAGATCTTGCTATCATCATTTTTTAATCACATAAGAGCCATATTTAAAAGTGTCCGGTTGGGACTTCTCTGTGGCCTTGAGCCGTCCAGGGGCTGGCAGAGCCTGGACATCAAGGAGCTGGTTTGCCTTGTGGAAGGCCTGCAGGGCTATATGGGTCTGTGATTCATTTTTACTCTACTGTTTCTCCCTTTTCCTTCACCTCTCAGATCTAATAATGCTTTGTTTTAGACTCACAGGAAGCAAACTACACCTTGGTTCTAGCCCACTAACCTGGGGCATGTGTTAACCAAAGGCCTTTCTTGCCAAATCCTATAAATAAAGAAAAGCTCCTCTCAGATGTCTGTTTACATCAACTTTGTTTTAACTGGAAAAGTCTTACAAGTATAGGGATAAGTGCTGTGTACTTGTTCAGCTACATGGGAGGAGTAATTACATTCCTGCTGAAATGAGTGGTTTCAGATACTAAAGACTTTTATATAATTGCAGATGTGCATCTGTTGGCATAAGCAGGGACACAGCTGTGACTGAGCACCTATCCTGTGTTAGATTTCTACGTTAAAATTATTTTTCTCTTTGCATCACTTAATAAAATTGTGGTGCCATTTACAAATGCTGAATCTAATTTGAAGCAGTGTTCCTATGTTCTTATTTTAGTAAAAGTTAAGTCTCACTGCTAATTCTGTAGCCTTCTAATCTCACATTACTTTATGAAGTCTTTTGATGTAAAATATAGCCAAGCTGAGAACTCTATATATTTTATTTATGTTTTAAAGGTTTGAGAACTTTCAGATGATTAATTAGCATTTGTAGATGTCCTCAGTAAGAAATTATAAAAGTGAGGAAGCACTGACTCAAGCAAGTTTAGTTTACATCTCCTCACCTGCAGGTCTCCGTCCCGCCCCCGTCTACACCAGATGGCACTTCACAAGGCCTGAATCTTCAAAATACGAAAGAAGCAAAACCTTGAGGTGCTGGCAGGGCATGATGAGACTTCAAAAAGGGTAGCTTTTGTGAGGCAGAATGTAGAGTGTCCCAAATGACCTGGGAAAGCACATATTCTCAGTGTTGAAGAAAATGCAGAACTTGGGAATTTTCATTAAGAAAATCATTAAATTATATGCACATAAGTCTTTCCACGTAGCTAGTTTCCTGTTTTGTCTTTTAAGCAGGCTCTAGTACATAGTTTTACTGTCTAAAGGGGAAAATGAACCTTTGTGAGACAGGCTTTTGTGGACTCATGCCTTCTGCCTGAAGTTGTATGTCCTGAACAGACAGCTGCCCAGGGCTGGGCACTGCTGTGATTTAGGGCGGTGAATCCTGAGTGACTTCAAACCCAGCAACACAGGAATCAGCACAAGAGCTGCATTCCACTGTCCCAGGGTTGCTTGTGAGAAAAGAGAAATGTCTGGACACAGGGCTACCCTGTAGGGTAGGGACATATGCCTACACTGTGGACTACTTGTAGTTGAGACTCGCTAATTGTGCATCTGCTAGGTACACAGAAAGAGAGCAAGATGACCAGGCCCCTGCCCCTCTGAGCATTTTCATTTTGGTTGAAAAAATGATTCCCAAGACCCCAGTGCTAGGGAGTTTTCTCTGTTCTGTTCTGTGTCTAACACGAGTGTTTCCAGGGCTGAGCGGTGAGCAGTACTTAGTATGTACCAAATAAGTGTTTGGGGGGCGGAACTGAATACACTGTTTATCAGATAACTAGCAATTTGGGGGGAGTTGTTTTTTTATATAAGAAAAAACAAGAAAACAATTTTCAAAATAGAATAATAGGAAATGAACAATGTTTGCTACACGGTGTATTGTTTTCTTCAAAGTAGTTGCCCAAATTGCCAGTTGTAGGTATGCAAAATGGATTAAACAACCAAGCATTGCTGTTTCTTTCAATAAGTAAGCAAGAATTGGGGGTACCATTATCTTAGCTCAGATAACTAGACTGAAAAGCTTCTTAGATGTGCTACTAACAGCCCCTTTGTGCACATTCAGAGGAGAGAAAAAGCATGATCGTAGGCAGAGCTGAGCGGACAAAGAAAAGTGGACCTCGGTGGACGGAGGGGAGCAGGGAGAGCTTCCGCCCAAGCAGGTGGTGGGAGCAGCAGGGCACTGCAGGCAGTGTTCACAGACCCCCACATCCTGAGAGCCTCTAGCATGCCTGGCGCTCGGCCTGGCTCTATCTGGGGAAGGAAACAAGCGAGGTTATGGGAGCAGAAGAGAGAATGCAGACCCCAGACTACTTTCTGACTGCTACGCTGCATTACTTTTGGTGGCCGGCTGTAGCCGGTTATACTATGCAGCCTGGCCTCAGCTTCTTCACCTATGAAAAGGGAACTTGAGTCGAGATTGCGTGGTGCTGTTTCGTGGGTTAGAATATTGCACAAGAGCCTGCTGTAATGGTGAACAGGAAGGCGTTCTGCAGGAGGTATCAGTGGAGATGCTGCCTTTGGCTTTTCCTCCAGGAAGCTCCTGGACAAGCAGAAATGTGGTGATGTGGGTGGGTCTTCTGCAACCAGTTGAAAAGTGCTTTAATACCTCATTTTTTAAACATGGTATGGGGCCCGTAAGCAGCTTCAGCAGCTCACTAGAGAGGCTCTTGCTCCAAAGCCTGCTCCTCGCACTCGCTGACTTCGTGGTGTGCACTTTATGGGGCCCTGGAGGACTTCTGTGCCCGTGGAAGAGTAGGAAGTGCTGCTCTACAACCAGCGCTCAAAGAAGGGGATTCAGAGGGCTCAAGGGAGAGGAGCAACGCTTTCCTCAAAAGCAAACTTTGGAGGAATTCTGGAAGCACACTGCTTTGGACCGGCCTCTTCAGTAGATCAGAACGCACAACCGGAAACACTGCGTGCAGACGCCTTCTGGATTCCACTGTTCTTATCTCTGCCTTTGGGCCTCTGTGATGGTCCAGCAAGCTAAGTGCGCAGCCAGGGACCAGCTCGAGCCAAGCAAGGGGAGTTTCCAGTTTCTCCCACTTCCATCCATCTGAGGAAATCAACTCTAAACTAAGACAGTGCATCTGTTGTCAGAGATCCGGATTCACCAGTCTGCTCCAGAGACACTCTCCCGACTGCAGACATTTCATTGCATAGTCAAGGTGAACCAGAAATGTCTTGGCAGACTCTGTTTCTTTTTAGGTCAATAATGGTGGATTATGCAGGAGGCAGTCATTTGGTGCTCAGAGAAAACAAATACCCAGCATTCCCTGGGCTGCCCCTGAGGGCCCTTTGGTCTAACACTCATTTTCTTTTTAATGCGAGAACTGCTCTTATTTTATGTGGAGCCACGTGGTTCTCCGGTTCTCCTTGTCGAGTTGGCAGGTGGCTCCAGCTCTGTAATTATGATCTTGATTGTCGGCTGCCAAAGCACAAAAGAAAGCTGTAGTAATGCACTCCAGTGCTCTTTAGTGAATTGGTGCATATGCTTCTTGGTGTATCCATGCACATAAACCTCACAGCAGCAATAAAACTATTAGGATAGTAAAATACATGCATTTTAATTTTCCTAAAAAGTGTCATAAAATTCAATTAAGTACACTTTCCCAAATAGCAATTCACTCTGGAAAGGTGAGGGTTTTTCCTAATTTGAAATTACATGTTCCTTCAGTCTTCTGAGTGACCTCCCTCAGTGCGAGCTTCACCGCACCTCCTCAGCAGCTCGCCGTCTTCCCCTCTCCCGGCTCCTTTGTTTGCTTTATCCTTCTGCACATGTTCTTCTGCCCCTGTGGAGGCCAAGCAGCAGTGCGGGACTGGGCTTTTCTTCCTCCCTGATCCCTTAACTGAGGAAAGCGAGGAAGAGACAAAGTCCAGGCAGTCCCTGCACATGTGAGCTTGATAATTACTCAGGAACTGAGAGAAGCATTCTGTAGTGCTAGATCCACAGCTAATGAGGGGAGAAACACAGGCGTTTTATTTACTAGGCTACAAGGCAATCTGAACCCTCCCCTTTGCTAAATCTATACAAGTGAACATTCCCCCCATATTTTTAGATTGTTCACCTTCCCTTCAAAAGTAGTTTAACAGCACAGGGTAGAGAAAGGTCTCCTGGTGTTCGGATTTTATTACTTTGCCTGACTAAGTGCAGTACATTTCCTAGCATAATTATACCCTCGCTGTCACAATAAATGAACACAGTATATTTTATGACACACTTTACTTGCTTATTATCATGTTTGCTCACGCATCTCTCAGATTTAATAACCCTTAGGGGGCTCCCAGCACCATCGGTGAATGGAAATTAGTGAGGTTTTCTATTTCATTGGTGGTGAGGATTTTATGTTAATTGTAAAAAGCCATAAGCAAGATAGATGATTTAGGAAACTCCTGAAGTATCTCTAGCAAAAGAATGTTCTGCCTCTTGTGTCCCTTTTCTAAATCTCACTAATAATCTCCCAAGCCCACAACGATGACTATTAGCCATGTCCATTTAAATTGAGACAAAGTGATAGTGCTGATTATTCTTAAAAATAAAACTAACAAAATTCCCCCATATAAACAGAACTCTCTCACTCTCTCTTTTTTCCCAGAACTCTTTTGAGGTGCACTTTAACATCTGACTTCAAGTCAACTTTTTCCAGGATAGGGTTTCCTTCTAAATTTATGGAGGACCAGGAAAAACCATCAGAATTTCTGGGTGGTTTTATCAATTTTTTATCAAAATAAAAGAATGTAGCCCTATTACCATGGGCTCTTGAGGTAATATGTACTCTGTATGCCTCATGACTCTTGCAGGATTTGTCACACAGATTTAATATATAATGACAAAGAGAAAATTTCATTTAGCAAATGTATAGATGAACTGCAATTCATGAATGATACATTGTTTTTAATTGTAAAAAGCCATAAGCAAGATAGATAGTAGATTTAGGAAACTCCTGAAGTATCTTTAGCAATAGCATGTTCTGCCTCCTGTGTCACTTTTCTAAATCTCACTAAGTTTTTATTAGTATGTTTTTATAAGTATGTTAAGTTTTTATCAGTATGCAGTTTGTTTTCTCTCAAATTAGACAAAGTGTCTCCTTGTCAAGATATGGTTTTACCATAAAATATATAGTTAGATTCCAATTGTCCGGCAAGTTTAAGATAATTTCATTTAACCACAGACAATATGCACTTGTAAAACAATTAAAATATAAAAAGTCAAAATCAAATCACTTATATTTCTACAATTAAGCTTCTTTTTTACTTTTTTACAATAATAAAAATAGTAAGTGAAGTTGGAAATGGTACAGAATTTCACTAAACAGAATGATAGGAATTTAGCAGTGGCAGCTAGGTTGCATGTTGGCTTTTTGTTTCTAAAGCGAGCTTTCCTGGCCGTACTCAGACGAAGTACACAAATGCTGCTGTAGGCTTATGTTAGGTATATTGTAGGGAGAGAGAGAAAAAGAGAGGGGTGAGATGGAGAGAGCAGAATCAGAATAAAGGAATTAAATGCACTGTATGACAAATGCATGGCAGAGGCAAGGCCGTGGCCGAGAGCTGTGCGATTTCTGTTGCAGAAATCTAGGGGTCCTTGAACGCTTGAGCCATTATCTTGATGGCTTCTCCACAGCAGTGCACCGTGAGGACTTTTTCCTCAGTTCAGAAAAAGCCAGCAAGTGTGCTTTAGTAAGCAGTACAGGGCAGTATTTAATCATAAGCAATAGCTTTAGGAGTAAGATACCTCAAACCGAGCTTGGAAATTCATATGAAATTAGAGGACTAGGAAATGGATGAAGTCAGCACCCGGTGCAGGCCCTGCCTTGGGACAGGAGGTGAGGCCAGTCGCCCCAGGATTGCCTTGCATGCCCTCACGCAAGCGAGCTGCGTGCCCTGGACCTTGCTCGTGCTCTGCATTTCCTTCTCTCATCCTTGACCCAGGCCCTGCACAGAGGTGGTTTCTTCCTTGCAGAGAGCACAAGGACAGCATAAGGCTTGTCCCCTATGGTCACGAGGGTCAAGACTACGAGTGTCAAGCATGAAGCCATGGTCCTCGGTAGAGATTACAGTCTGGCTGAAGAGAGAAATTCTGAGAATTACGAAGCAGAGATGCAGTCTACAGCCATACCACCCTGAACATGCCCGATCTCGTCTGAAGCAGAGATGTTGGCTACAGATGCTTCAGAGCTCCCAAGTTCATTTATTACTTTTCGAAGCTAGACAGAACCTCATGATCAATTGTTTCTCTTGGACCTTAATCACTTTTTCCTTTTGTTCCTGAGAGTTGCATGGCAGAAGCCCTGTCAGAACTGGCTCATGGCGTGTGCAGGCTCACAGTGCCCCCCTACCTGAAAAGCCTGGCACCTTTCAGCTGCTCTCTTTGCAGCTGGCCCCCAAGTTTTCAAAAAACGTATGGATTTAGAGACCTTATCCTCCCCACCCTACCGCATCTGAGGCCTACAGAGCTGTCCAGATGGGCTTTCTGGAGCAGCACGGGACGCGGCACAGCCAAGGAGGGCCTGGTGGTGCAGAGGCGGAGGGCTCCCAGTGAGGGCCGCTGCTTCCGCCGCAGCAGCTGGAACAAACTATGAGCGTGGTGCACCCCGAAGCAAGGCATCCTGGCGTTGTGTTAAAAGCACAGAGAAGGGGAGGTGGGGAAGGCAGCCTCTGCGCACAGTCCGAGGACCTGCTTTTGTATACTTAGAAAAATCGTAACAACGAAAAAGAAAAAAAAACCCTAATAACCAAGTATCACAAATTCAACAGCATGAGTACTGCTGAGCTTTACGTCTGCCTCAGGGCTCAGTGTAAATGAGCACACTGCTGTCCTGCTGTCGCTGATTTAGTATCACTTAAAAGTTTTATATTGTATTCATCATAAACTTTCGTTGTTTCAATTTTTGGTGCTGTCGAGTGAGCCCAGGGTTTGCACTGTGCAAACCATATGCCTTACATGGAGCTACACAGGCAGACCCCGACGTTTCACTTTTAAAAAAATGTTAATTTTTAATTTTAAGCTGTTACTTTAAAGTGCATTTTACATTGATCGCCTAATTTTGGGCAACCCCTTAAACAGACCTCTTTTGGTAAGTGTCTCATCACAGCCCTGGCAAATTGCCTGCCTTAATCAGGTTTGACAGGAACAGGTGGGGACATTATTAGCAAAGGGGCAGATTTCTGTCCTCACCAGTCGTGTCTGTGACTCACTGCACCACTGTAAATCAGGACGCAAATAATATTTAGTGCATGACACCACTGCACTTGTTGTGGGGACTGAACTTCCAACTGACTGATCGCAACCAGGGAGTTATTGCATCCTCTTGCATTTCAGAAAGTTAAAGTGAGGCAGTCCTGTCCCATCCTGTTTTCTATGAATGCTTGTTACTTTTATGTATATTTCTTTTTTTATGTGACAGGAAATAAGATACTCCACAGCTAACATTAAATGCCTTTTACTACACTTTTAGCTCTTTAAGGCCAAGAGGCTTTATCAAAGAAGGAAGAAAAGATTCATTGCACATAGTTGATTGTGTTGTCACTGAATACAGATTTATAAAGCACACTTAGTGCCACAAAATGATGGAAGAAGAAAAGTGGGAGAAGGAATAAAAGGAAGTAGAGGAGCAACAGGAGGTGGAAGAGGAGGAAGAGGTGGAGAGGAAGCTGGAGCACAGCCCTCGATGAACACATTGAAGAGCAGTATTCTCTCTCAGAAGCAGCCCATCCCTCCAAGTCCCCAAGATTCAAAATTTATTTATTTCATGCATTATATATTCAGTTTATGCCTTATGCACATTTTTGTAAACAGTCAAGTGGTGTTTGTTTCTTTAAATTTCCAAATAACAAATATTAATAAGTAGGAAACATGACGCTAGGCAGCTGAGAACAGAGCGCGGCTGTTCTAGATGGTACCTGCTGTTCTTCCACAGAAGCAAAAGCTGGACTCGGGGAATTTTCAGGTACTTAGCCCACGACCGCCTCTTGATCTAGAGTTCTCTCTGCATTCTGTAACACGGTGAGCTTGTTCCAAGTGGAGCCGCATACCTGGCACGGCAGACCGCTCCTCTGCATTAGCCGGCGCTTATCCTCAGGCCAACCCACAGGAAATGCCCCTTGCTCCACGCTTGTTGTACAAACAGGGACCATTCATGAGGACCAAGACACAAGGCAGCAAAAGAAAACTTCCACACGCCCACCAGCTCCACTTTTTTCAATCATGTTCCGCTTGGGAATATTTTTACTGTTTTATTCTGCTGGTCTACTCAGGTGTCGAAGGACCTGGCCTTTGGTTATTCATCTCTGTCCCTGTGAGTAGTGACCTTTATGTATTGGGGTGTGTAATCTTCGAAGTGCGAGCATGTCTCTTTAGCTGAGGTATATTTCCTGGCTCTCCTTCCCAGCAAGCTCTGTGGCTGTTTAATTATAATCTGCTGTCCGTCACTAACCCTCATCTACCTACCACACAGCCCTCTCCAGTCTGGCTCTGTTGGGAGCGCCCCACTGCAGCTTCTGTTCCCAAGAGCCCCAGTCACCTTCACGTTGTCAGATCCATCCAGTAATTTTCAGCTGCCACTTGCCCATCTGTCACCATAGTGTCAGGAGCCCTCCCTAGAAGACTTATACACCCGAGATGCCCATGTACCTGTCCCCCCCGTCTTCTCTATGCCATATCCTTTCCAAGTGTCTCAGCAACTTCTGCTTCTCTACCTGTCTCCTACGTAGAGGTTGCTCAGGACTTGATCCCTAGATCTGCTTCATGGAATAGCCTTTACCTAATGATCTCATCCACTGCTATGTCTTTCAATATGGCTTTCGTGAAAAACCTCTGATTTTCTCTCACTGTATTTTGCATGGAAACTGCATTTAACATTTGGATTCTCACAGATGTTTTACCTTTAACATGTTCTAAACTTATCTCTTGGTGTTCATCTCCCTACTTCCTTATATTTCTCTCTCTTTGTACTTTTATGATGATAAATACTACCTTAATTTACCTTGTGTAATAACCTCTATAACTTGAGACTAGCATGACAGTTGTCCATTGGAAAAATGTTGCAATGTAGGAAATATAAAGATAGATTACACAATAATCTCCCTTATTATGTTGCTTAAATACTTGTAAGGTGTAGGCCTTAGCCATACAATAATTACAGAATGTGCAGGCCCTATTATTGACTAGGTACAGCGCTGATACAAAGAAGATGTTGCTATTATCCCTGTAGAGGATAACACAAACCACATAGAGTTTAAGTCACCTATTCATAAACACAGGCCTGTTAGGTGGTAGGGCTGAAATATGAATGTGGTTCTTGGGTCCATGTTCAAGAAAATTTCATTTGTATCTCTTCTCTGCGATCTTAACACATTGGTAGTGTCACTGTGACAACAGGTACATTTAACACTAAATCAATGCTCTGAAGACTGAATAAAGAAGCTCAATCAGAAAAAAAAAATACCAGGTGATGCTCAAGAAGGCTATAAAATCTAAGTGCCTAGGTAGTGCTGGTCTTTCTTGTATCATTTTATGACTCTTCCTAAACTTTTGGCAGCACAGACCTGAGTAGTGCGTCGTCCATCTGAGCAGGGAAGCACCGTCAGGCACTGTAGGATGATTGCTTTTTGGCACAAGCGTTCAGAAATTCACAATAGCATTTTCATTATTTTGGTATTCTAAGACCAAAACAATATAAAGCTGTTTTGTGTGTACATCACACCTTTCCTCTTTCTTCTGCCTACAACTATACTTGTAATAACTCAGTTTTAAAATAAAAAAAGTCCAGAACGAGTTGTACAGACAATTTGTTGTTTCCATGGAGTGGGAATTTTGAACACAACACCCAAACCCATTCTTTTTCTATTACTCTGGGAAAATACATACTGTGTTTCTATCTTTCCCAACTACTGCTAGGAAAAACAAGTGCCATTTATCCCAATTAAAGTGGCATTGTAGAATTTTTGTGTTATACTAAAGTAAATCCTGTTAAATATTTTAATCATAAAATTGCAAAACTTTTTTTCATTTTAAAAAGGCACACTCTATGCCTAAATCCTTCTTTTAATGTGAGCTATTTAGAAAAAAATAATAAAATATAATTAGAACCAGAAGGGAAAGAGGATGAAGGTTGCTGTCAAATATGGAATTACAGAGCTAATCTTGAATTTGAGGACCAGCGAGACGAGCAGCTACCATAAGGAGAACTACTTTGCTTGTATTACAGTGATTACCAGTCTTTACATTGCCTAGATTTTTAAAGTAACAACTAATCTGTGGTGTTGTGATGAAAACCAGAACTAGGAATTTTCTAGAAGTAGAGGTCAGACACCCAGAAGAATTAGAGGATGTGAAAATTTAATGGCTTTCTCTATGCTTCAATGGCTTCAAACCTATGTGAGCCCACCACCTGTAAAAGCACTCAAATGAATCAGACTGTCCCTCATGGAGATTCAGAGTGAAAGGAAGTACACTAAATGTGTTGTTATTTTTCTCTCTATTCCCAATGAATGTACTTTCACCTTCTTACAACAAAAACCGATGAGATCATTTTTGAACAAACACGCAAACATTGTATAAATTTACCTATAAAGAGCATTTTAGGTTGAAAATTGTGTTCATGTACAAATACAATGTAATGGACAAAATAAATCCTCAGAGTAATAAGCTGCTGGTTGTGGTCATACAGACCACGCAGCAGGAGCCAGGAGGCCGCACTGCACCCTGAGAACAGAGGGACGACAGTCCTTGGTTCAAAGGGCTCCTTCTCCAGTAGGCCCTTCCTGGCTGCCTTGTCTAGAAGTACATATCACCCACCACATACTCCTCATCTCCCTCTCCTGCATTATTTTACCCTCTAAACTTCATCAACTTCCATCAAATTGGTTTATTTTTTATCCTGTTTGTTAACTGTCTACATTCCACAAGGGAAGGAATATTGTCCAATGTATTTATTCTTGTATCTTTTGGGGAAAAAAATGTGAAAATAGCCACAATATCCTCACAAGCAGTTCTAGACAGCCGGACCCATTGTGTCTGGAGCTGTCACTGCTTGCATGTATTTAAATGTCACATCTGCAGGATACACTGTAGCTGTAGGCCAGGAGGACGCCAGCCTGTGGCCTCTGGCCCTGGACTTTCTCTTCATGTGTGGCTCCTTCTCTAGTCTGCCTGTCTGCTTAAATTCATCATGTGCCATCCAATCTTGCTCCTTTCCAGTGCTGGCATCCAAGCCCTGGCCTGATGGGCCTTGCTATCTACCCCCTTGTGAGGAAACAAATGCCAGCCATCCCTTGCATGTTCTTGTGGATGAGCTCGTCCCTCCAACAGCCTCCCCTTACCTTTCTAGCTGTCATCAAGCCACTCTGGGTTATGACATCTTTGGACACACATCTAAGGTCTTCCAATTCATTAGTTATGAACTTTTTTATTCTGATTAACTAACTTATTTACTTTTTATCATTATTTTTAAAGATTACAAAATACCGATACAAGAAAACAGCATTACACATGGTACAAGGTGAACAAAGTAATAGGAATCCAACAATGGTTGCTGTATTACATAATGCTATGTGCAAATCAGTTTTTCAGATTGCAAGATATAAACATATAAGTTTTGTTAAAAAAATAACTAAGAAGTTATAAAAGAGGACAGACTCAGAGTAAAAACAAAAATTGTAAGCATTAACTGCTCCTTTCTTTTTTATATATATTCATACAGTTAGAATTCTCAAAGTAGAAAGGAGTAGGCAATAAATATTTAAAGATTTAAAATTTCTGAATTTAGTTCAACTTGTAATACCACATTTAAAAGAAAAATGAACCTTTTGCCCAAGAAATTTAAATAAAATCATACCAAGAAACACAAAAATGAAATTGTTCAAAACTTATTATAGAGAAAAAAATGGTTAAAGCATATACCTAAAAATATTAGCTATGGAAGAACAAAATGAAATAGCATCTTATTCCACATTAGAAAGAAAAAGGAGCATGTATGTAAGAAACTAGACCAATTAAAGGACTGAAAGAAAAAAAAATCTACCCTCTTTGAATTTTATACTTAGCAAACATAAAAGTAAAATATTTTCTAGTTATACAAAGTTGAAATACTTTAATACCTCTAGATGTAGCATATAGGAAATAACAAAGAGCATAATTCTTATAATAAATAACAAAAGGCATGAGAATTTGCAGTATGCTCCTGGATGAACAATAAAGAGCACATAAAGCGATAGTTATGTAGGACTATATAAAATATATTAGATGAAGCTTTTTTTAAAAGGTCATTAAAGATTTCTATGAAAGAGTACCATTCTTATGTCAGGTTATACATGTATATATATATATATATGTGTGTGTGTGTGTGTGTGTGTGTGTGTGTGTGTGTGTGTGCATATGTGGCTATAAAGGAGAGGGAAGAAGTAATATTAAGTCAACAAAAAATAAAAATATACTTTATAAAGTTTCTAATACTAGAAGACATCATACAATGTCTTTTAGATAAATTGTAATTCAAAGATATAGTATAAGTCTTAAAACAAAAATTAAGATTAAACAATATTCAGAAAACTAAATACTAACTAATTTAAATTAAATGTTTTAAAATATTTGAACTAAGATAAAGTTCTCATGATAGTAAAGAAATACTAAGAATAAAACATAAGATAAATGCTTGAATGAAAAATAAATGACCATCACTTCTGAAAGTTTGGGGACAGGATATCACACAAAGTTCTAGTGCATTGTAGACTTGGATAATGAGCATGACACTTACTGGTGGCCAGGTGTCACTTGTGGGACTCAACTACAGCTATTTCCTTGAAATCCACCCTGTAGACCCATATGGAATCTTGACCCATAGGGTGCAAGAGATGTCCATTTATAGAGTCTGCTGATGGAAATATTTTGCTGCTGTACACAAAAGATAACTGAAAGACTACTATTGTATACCTCTTATTAAACACTCCTTAAACAGGAGTGTTTAATTGTCTGCCCTATTTGGTGGGTTCTTTCCATTCTCATTCATGGGGTTGTGATCATTTTACTCTCTCTCTAGAACATCATTTAGTAATCTGTGTAGGCTTGGCTTTGTCATCATGAAATTCTTTAGTTGTTTTTTGTCATAAAAATATTTTACTTCTCCATTATACTTGAAAGAGAGTTTTGCAGGGCATATCAGTCTGGATTGGAATTTGTTTTCTTGCAAGACTTGAAATACTTTGCTCCATGCTGTTCTTGCCTTGATGGTTTGTGAAGAGAAATCTGCTGTTATTCTGGTGGGTTTTCCTTTAAAGGTGATGTGTTTCTTTTCTTTAGGGGCTTTTAGTACACTGTTCCTGTGCTGAATTCCTGGGATCTTGATTATTATATGTCTGGGAGTGGTTTTAATTGGGTTGATGTTATTTGGAGTTCTATATGCTTCAGTTTCCTGAATGTCAGATTGTTGCCCTATATTTGGGAAGTTGTCTGCTATTACTTCTGCCATATTCTTTTTATATCATTTGTATTGACTCCTTCCTTCTCATTGATGCCTATTAGTCTCACAGTGTTCATCTTTGCATCATCCTGCAGGTGATGAATTATTTTTTCCTTCATCCTAGTTGTTTTTAAGAGATCTTTGCTTTTTCACTAGCTGCACTGGTGTCTTTAAGGTCAGAGTCTATTTTCACTTTCACTCAAACGGATTTGCCAGCTTGTGTTTGAGGTTTTAATTTCCCGTATATCACTTTGGATCTGTTTCCTACATTCTATTTCTTTCCTATAATGCTTATTCAAGGGATCCATCATTTTTATATTCTACTCTATTTTTTATCAGTATATTCTTTAGAAGCACTTAGTACTTCTTTGATTACAGTTATCACTGCTTTTTTTTACTTCAGAAATTATTTCTGATCTGATTTCCTCTATACCTCTCTGCAGTTGTTTCTTTACTTCCAACACTAGTATTTCAGAGATTTCAGGTGTGTGATTTCTAATTTTCTCTGTGCTAGTGTCATCTGCATTTGTACTGGGTGGACTTGGGGCCTGAGACTGCTTTTTGTTCCTTCTCTTTGTCATTTTGTGTACCACTGATTTTTTACCTCTGGTGTAGAGCTTTGGTAGAATTATTACCTTAGCACCAGGTCTGGACCTAGGAAGTTCAGACGCCTCCAGGTGGGTTTGGCTTGGGTCTGGCTGCTGTGCTCCACTTTTTCCTGCTGCAGCCTTGCAGGTGAACCCTTTTTGTCTCACTGGCAAGATGTTCTTCTCCTGAATCAGCTAGATGGGTCTTGCCTCTACCCTCTTTGCAGGGAATTCTGCTGAAAGGTTCCATGCCAGGCCTGTGATCTGGGTTGCTTCAGGATCCTGGGTGGTCTCACTTACATGCTGGGCCTGTACTCTGGGTCGATTTAGAGTCCGAAGGTCCTGGGCCATCTCACTCAGTTATGAAATCTTTAAAGTGCTTAACCTCAGATTTTTATTTGCAAAACTATGATAATTCTTAACCTATAATAATTATGTCTGCTATGCAAAAGGCCTAGCATATATGAACTTTCAGTGATCAATTTTTGCACTGACAGCATATGATTGTTCAATAGATTGTATCGTAATATAATAATAATGTTGTATATAGCCATGCTTATGTAGAATTTACTAGAAATCAGGCTTTTCAGCTCCTCTACTGTAGAGTGTGCTTCTTTCTGTGAAAGCTGTGATAGCTTTTATAATTGTATTTGGAGTTTTTTATTGTATGCATGCATTCCGCAGGTCCCTGGGCTGCTTTCCCCAAGTGAGTGTTGCACCTCCTTGACCTGATGACCCGGTGTCTCGTACCTCTTTATTTTCCAGAACGCAGTGCTTTGCTGGCTTCCCAACACGTGCTAGGCAGGACAGCTTTTCAGGAGCAGCCAGACACATCCAGAGGCCACATATCCACTGACTGTGATACCAGGCTGGGCCCAAGCCAGGCTGCACTCTGGTGCTTGTTTCCAACGTGCAAATCTTGAAGCTGGAGTTCATTGCTCTTATCATTGTCACCCTCCCTCTTCATCCTTGCTTTTCGGGGCTTTATCATTTGCAGGACAGGGTAGGCTCTTTCAATCTGGCTGTCAGGACCTAAGCACCTGCTGCCAACTGCAGTGTCTCTTTCTGTACAGGCCCAGCCCCCCTTCAGGGGCAGACACCTGAAGTGTCTGCGACAGTTTTCTTTGCTGACAGTAGAAGTAAGTAGGCTGCTTCTAAATGGTCACTAAGTGGATTTTAGCACAATATATTGTGGCCAAGGAAGAAGTCATGTATTTTAGAAAATATTTTCTACATGTGTCCTTAATACTATTTTTTCTTCTTCTGTACTTAGGTGTTTTAGAAAATATATACCAAAACCACTGAGAATAGAAATTAGACTCTTGTTCTGATGGCTAATTCAGTATTTGGTTACATTTTTATTCATCATTAATTCTGTGGACCAATTTTTAAGATACATTTAAGAAGTTTTTCCTGCCTTGCTTGGAAGGGAGAGCTAAAAAGCAATGTATGACTTCCATGCAACACAACACCTGCCCAAACATGCTCATAATGTGAGAAGTCACACTTGCCAGAGTGTGCTGATCACACAATGAAGTGACATCGGTGCTTCAGTAGTAACCTGCCATTTTCTGTCAGCATCTTGAATCTGTTCAGGAAAAGGTCCTGCTGCCCTAGTTCCAGTGCGCTCACAAGGTTTCCCTAAGGTCTATTTCTGGGCAGGCTGGAAGCAAAGATTCACTGCTTGACATTTTGGTGCAGCTGTCTGTACTGAATCATGTGCAATGAGCCCCACCCCTATTTTTCTCCACCGGGGGCTGTATATTAGCAAGCAAACCAGGCAGACTAAGGCACAAACCCCAGAGCTCTGCCGTGTAGACTCAGTTAAGTCCTAGCCATGCCCTAGAAAAGTCTGACCTGGAAGGGAGAAACCCGTCGGGGGTTGAAGGACATGCAACAGGCAGTCCGGAGTGCGGTGATAATTTAGGCCACAGCTCCTTTTGCTTGGCTGCGCTATTCATCTCTGAAAAAGCTTTTCCTTCTGTTTAATTAGAACAGATATTGCTTTGATGAGTGCTAGAGAATGAACACTCTGAAATGAATTTTAATGGGTGTTGGGAGTTTCTGTTCCAGAGGTTGCAAACATTGCGTCCAGATTTTATCTATGTCTTCTTGGTGACTGAAGTTTGCAACCAAAATAACAGTGAATTAGGAAAGTAGTCTTTTTTTTTTTTTTATCTTCTCACAGGGAAAGTGCATGTGTAGAGCTCCAGGTGCCACTAAGTAAAGCAGCCAAAACCTACCTCTGCAATAATTCCAAAGCCTAACTGAACCTTGGCCTTATGTTTCCTTTTCCTCCTGCATCTGTCTCTGCAGCCCTTCCACCCAAGAGAAGACAAAGACAGGCTGAGCACAGAAGTCCATGATGCTTGATCACTGACACCAAAACCCCTCCCACAAAAGCAGAAGCTTCCATTGATGGGTAAAGCATAGGGTCTTAAGTGACGCTAACACTGGGACTGCATTAGCAGTATTTGGGATATAGCTGACTACAGGTCCTTCCTCGATGAGAAGCCCAAAGAGGAAAGTTACACGCAGACTGGCAGTGGGGACAGGGGCACAGAGGAGAGAGTGGCAGTGCAGATGCAAAATGCTGGCACAAAAGGGCTGCTTGGTAAGGGAAAGGTGCAAGTCAGTGGCCAGGTATGTTCTTAATGCATACCAGGCCTCGGGTTCTGTCCCCAGCAATGCAAGCACAATCAATCAGTCAACCAATGGGACTCTGTAATCTATGCTGAAAACTTTCCACACTAATGTGAGCAGATCCGGTATATATTCACACCGTTTATCCTTCCGTTCAGCCACGTTTGCTCCAAGCAGGCTCTTCTGTGCTGAATAAATCTGGGAGGTGGAGCAAGTTGTTATATTTCTGTACAAGTGTGCAAGTTGGTACCCATTTGTGACTTTCCAAGAGTGGATTTGAAAAATGAAGCTTTCTCAAACTACACGCTGCTGAGGAGTTCTTACTATGGCTATGCTTCCTGCAGTGAATAGTTTTACTAAAAGAGAGACTACAGCTTGAATACTGTAGAAGTAATTATGATTTTTATTAGGAGACAAATTACTTGGGGAGATAAAATAATCTACCAGAAATTGTCTTCACCCTAGTTTTGAGATACGTTTGGGAATTTCCAGACATCTCAAAGGGAGTCACAAGAGTCCCCAAGAAAAATTAATTTTACTCTGTCCTACTTTTTAAAATATATAGTGCATAGCGCTATTAAAAGAAGTAGAATCCCTTGAAGTCAGGATGGGATAGAGATTGCTAAAAAATGGAAAGAACTCATCATTCTTTGCTGTTACTCACCATGCTTTGGTGAACATTCTTACTTTAAAAAAAAATATTTATTTATTTATTTATTATTTGGTACAGGGTCTCGCTATGCAGCTCAGACTCATAGTGATCCCACCCTATCAATCTCCCCAGCGCTGGAATTGTAAATGTGCACCACTAGGCCCAGCTTCAGTGGACGGCACGGCATGTGGTATGGGGATTGAACATGGGTCCTTGCGCGTTCCAGAAAGGCCCTTAGACCACTGAGCTACCTCCCCAACCCAACATTCTCACTGTCACATAAAAGTAACACCTGTCCTATAACCCAAGTATTTTAGAACATGTAAAAACTCATGCTGATATACAATTACTTATAAAGCAGTAAATCTTGTTCAACACTTTTCTGTTTAATAGCAGCAAAAAATATAAGTACAATAAAATAAGAGATAGAAAATAAATTCTAGTCTACAATTCTTTCTCAGGTATTTTTTTTTTCTTTTTTATCATGGACAAGTCATTAAAATGGTCTGAATGCAAGTTCCTCATCTGTAACATAAAGAAGTCTCATGACATGATTTGGAAGTTTTCCTACTTTTCTAAAATTATGTGGCTCTAGCAGGAAAAATCGATTTTTAGACCATAAATGAAAATCCTTGATGAAGAAAACGTTCGGACTCACACACACACCTTCTAGGAGACCTCTGTGTTTAACGCAATGGTACAAGAGCCTAGCTGGTGAGCTGTGGAAGTGAGACTTGAACCCAGTTCTATACTCTGGCTCACATCCAGCATGCAGTGCCCGCCTCTAGACTTAACAATGTTACGTTTTGCTGTTTCTGAAATGCCCAGTATTTCAGATTGTTTTAATTTTGTTTAGTATAATCCTGTATACATAAGTATTTTAATATGTGATTTGCATTTTGAAAAAAATAGGTGCTTACATTTCTAAAGTGTAATCTTGTACACCATGATTTTCATTGCATTTTGACAGCAGATAATTTAATCTTGGTAAATACAATACTGTATCCTGACACAGATATAAATATGTGGGCAAGCTGGGTTGGCATATTTCTCAGCAATTTTAATGTGTTTCCATTTCTGGAAATATAAGTCAGAACTACAGGAAAAACTAAAACATGCAGTCACAGGGAAATGGCTTTGAAAGAGTTCTCAGCAGTGCTGTATAAGACAATGCAGTTTGAGACAGACAGACAGACAGACAGACACACGGGTGAGACACATTCCATTCCATGTATTCCAATTCCATTCATTGAATTTTGTGATCTGAATGAAGAATTTAAAAAACAAAACAAAACAAAAAAAAAAAACGAAAAGCTGCTGTGATTAGCTGTGAGGGCGGCCTCAGTGAAGCCCTTGGCAGCTGGCCTTCGCTCTCACGTCAGCTCTGGCTTCCGATTCAACACACATCACTTTGGCAAGAAGCAGAAGTGCTGCTCTCCAAGGAAGGTGACTGAAGCTTGGGAAACCCTCTGACGGGAGGCAGTAGCTCTGCGTGTGCTCTCTGGAGGAGCCTCGTGCAGTCAGGTGTCTGGTTGGTAGGAGACCCGCTCTGTGAAGCCTGGAGTGCATGTGTCGGGGCGCGGCGGCATGCGTGGTGAAGGCCCGGGTGGAGCACCAGCAGCGCCAGGGGAGTGAAAGAGCGGCATGTTCAGCTGCTGCTCCCGTTAGCAGGAGCGCTATGGCCATGAGAGGAGGGGACGCTCTGCCATCTGTCTCTCCCTCTGGGCCTGCCTCAGCACAGGCTCTGGTGCTAGAGCAGCTTGCTTTCCTCCCCCCCCCCCCCCCCCCCCCCCCCCCCCCCCCCCCCCCCCCCCCCCCCCGCTTTCCTCTTTCCTCAGCTGCGTGGTGCACTGTTCTGCTACATTCTTGCTGCTTGTGACTCTAGGAAAATCTCAGAGCGGAGCTCACCCTTCACCACCCCTTTCTGCCAGCTGCTCTCCCTCCCCAGCTCTTGGTAGTGAAGGTACTAGGCGGATGGTGTGTGTTTAAAAGAGGACATATGTAGTTTCTTCCACCAACATTTCTTCCACCGCAAAGCTTCCAGAGACAAAACCAAGTAAAATGTTATGTGAGAGTGCGAAGTACCAAGGACAAGTGGCGTAGTTGAGTAGAGAATATGCATCCAATGTGGGTGTGTATGTGAGTATTTAAATGTTTAGTTACTCATATATTAAACTACACATATTAAAATGTGTACATATATCACACACATATTTAAATGTGTACTTAAACATTGAAATTTCAGTAATCAGTTGTAAGACTGAAAATAATAGAAGACCCAACTACAAGAAACTTCAAATGGCAGTGGATTTCTTTTAACCCTTGATAAATGTCCCGAGATGGAACTCAGCGTGACTCATTGATTCGGAATGAGAAGGAGGCATCTGAAGCCTGGTTCCCAGGTGATGGAGAGTATCTCCCTTACAGATGGATCCTTTCTCCAAGGGTCCCTTGTCAGCCATAAGCAGGCCAGTAGGGTCATGGGGACGGGAGGAGGCCTGGTTTCTGTGGAGCAGAGCAGGGGCTCTGCAGGTGGGACAGTGGGCTTCTGTGTGGACAATAGAGCCTACCTCTAAGACACTCCTCCTTCTCAGGAGGGGCCACGGGGATTTTGTAAAGTGACAATTATTAGGCAAGACATTAAAAAATAGCGTGGCAGAACAAGTGTTTTGGGAAGGGGAGACTGGCACCTTCTGTGCAGGTAGTGGACTCTGAAGGAAGGAGAATGCTTCAAACTTATCATTCTTAATAGCTGAGTAATACTCTGTTATATAGAAATGCCACATCTTTTTCAACCATTCCTCATTTGATGGACATCTTGTTTCCAAGATTTTGCTATCACACATTGCGCTGCTATAAACATAGGTACTCATATATCTCTATGATACAATGTTTCCAGATCCTTTGGGAAAATTCCCAGTAGGGGGATAGCCAGCTTGAATGGGATTTCTAGTCCTACTTTTTGAGGAGTCTCCACACTGACGTCCACAATGGTTGTACCAGTCCCCATTCCCACCAGCAGTGGAGAAGTGTTCCCTTTTCCCCACAACCTCTCCAACATTTGTTGTTGGTTGATTCCCTTATGATAGCCATTCTTTCTGGAGTGAGATGGTATCTCAGTGTTGTTTTTATTTGCATTTCACAAATGGCTAGCGATGTGGAACATTTTTTCATATATTTATTTGCTTCTTTAATTTCATCCTCTGAGAAGTGTGTATTCATCTCAGATGCCCATTTCTGAATTGGGTCTTTAAATTTGAGGGCCCTGTTATATCTTAGTTCTTGATATATTCTAGACAGTAATCCTCTGTCTGATTGCTTATTAGTTAGGATTTTTTCAAAATTTGTGGTTGTCTTTTTCACTCTGTTGACAATTTCTTTTCACATGCAGAAGCTCCTTAAGAAGAGTTGATCCCAGTTGTTGATTCTTTCAAGTGTTTCTCATGCGAATATATGTTTGTTCATGAACTCTTTACCTACCCCTATGTCTTCAAGAGTTCCTCCTACTTTCTCTTCCAGGAGATTGAGTGTCTCTGTTTTAATGTTTAGATCTTTAATCCATTTTGACTTTAACTTAGTGCATGGTGATAGAGCTGGGTCAAGTTTTAGTTTTCGGCATGTAGAAAGCCATGTTTTCCAGCACCATTTGTTAAAGAGGCTATCTTTCTTCCAGTGGATGCCACTTGAACATACACTCATAAGTGAAATAAACCAGACACACATGTGTAAATATCATATAGTCTCCCTAGTATAACAAGCGAAAAGCAGGAATACAAAAGGAAATGTACAACAACTAAAAGCAATTGAGTCAGATAAGGCAAAGTGAATGGCATGTGCTGCAGGATACTAATCAGATTTTCTTCTGGATGGTTAACAACCTAAGTTCACAAGTCAGAGTTGGAGAAATAGAAGAGCCACAAGGCCAGCCAACATTTTGGCCCTAGCCTTTCAAGGTCAGCGAAGACTCAGGACATAGGAGAGCCTGTACTGCAACATCATGAGACTCAGGTGAGCTCCAAATTTTCTAAACAAGGAGATTATGGAGCCACAGAGGAAAGAGACTGAAGTTCTATAGTGTGCCTGGGGAGAGTCACATGAAGAGAAAACTTTCTCTCAAGCTCTCACAGAGAGCAAACTGGTCAAGCATTGGCCGTGACTCATCCACATGGATGACACAGACAAAGGATCTACAGAATAATGTACAGGACGACAAGATAAACCCTGAGAGGACTTCACTGACCACATAAGAAATATAAAGTTCATGTGTTGGTATATAAGTCTTGATCTATCTAGGTCTTAACCATCCAGCAGAAAAGTATAAAAATGAAGTATACATCATGGGGCCATAATATTAAGCTGAGCTGTAAATGGCTATGGTCGACAACTTCTTTGAATAACTCACTATTGTTGTGAAATGCTGGACTGTGTTGGATTGTGTTGTCGAGTTCAAGCACCTAAGTTAGTTGAATGACAATGGAGTGCCCACCTTTGACAGGTGTAGACAAAGGAAGGGGTATAGAAAGAAAAAATCATGGTGTGTGTGTATAGACAGTACAATTGAGATAGATAATGCTGTGCTTCTACATAATCCTATGAGAGGCAAGATCTGTACTAATGGTGGTTGGACAGGATATTATGTCGGCTTCTAGTACTATAGTCATCCACTAGGAAAATAATTATTGAATTTTTGATATAATTCATGTATAAAAAATAAGATAAGTAAGCAGCTACACTCTTAATTTACTGATAAGAGATATCTGCTAAAATAGTATCTGTAAATATAATATCATGTTTGCACCTTGTACGATACCAAAACATTATGAAAACAGTTTGCAATGTATTAATTTATTGAATCTGTCTTGTTAAGGTGTCTTGAATCTGTCTGATTGATATTTGTACTTCAATAAAATAAAAAATAAATAAAGGAAGGAAGGAAGAAGAAGCTCCACGTAGAACGAGGAGGGAGCGTGGAGCAGGGCCGATGGGCTGCTTCCTTTCTTCCCAGCCCCAATGACAAAGCCAGCAAGCAGGGAAGCACGACTTACTTCTTAGGCCTCCCAGGAGCTTGTGACAGGAATGGGAGGAGGGAACTGGGATACAACTTTGCTGCCTCCCTTCACAATCAAAATATGCCAGTGAGGTGGTTAGCCAGGGCTTCTTTGTGAAGAATTGCAATGAGAAGGAGCTGGGAAAATTCAAGGCAGAAAAGAGTAAAGTTAAAATACAAATCAGCCTTATTCCAGGGAGAAGTACTTATTTTCTGAACTAAACGAATGGCGAAGAGAATGGTTGGGAAGAGAAGCCTTCTTGGGCGGAGGCAGCAAGTGGTCAAGCCGCAGGGCCTGGGGAGTGCACTCGAGCGAGGCCTCCCGGCAAGGAACCCGGACCCTGGCTATGATGACCGGCTGATGTCAGCAAGCTCTTGGCGAATTATTTAGATGAGCGTCAGACTTTCCCACCTCCCTTGATGGTGAGAATTATGCACAGTGACGCGCGTGACAGCTCCTGGTGCACTACTCACTTACAATCAGACCCAGCAATTGCTGCCTCTTGCCTCCCTACTGAGCGATGGGAGCGAGAAAGTTACCCAACTTTTCGTTTGCTTTTATGCACTTGGTATAGGGTCTCTCTATGCAGCTCAGGCTCATAGTCATCTTCCTGTCTCAGTCTCCGCAGTGCATGGATTGCAGGCGTGTAATCCATGCCTAGTCCAGTCATCCGACTTTGAATGTAAAGGCCTAGCTGGTAAATACTTTCAGCCTTGTGGGTCATAGACAGTAACTTCTATTGAACTCTGTGGTTTTCGTGTGAAATTAGCTATGGCTGATACATTATTGAGTAAATGTGATAATTTTTTTCCTAATAACACTTTATGAGCAATTAAAAACTTGTATTTTCCTATGGCTGAGACATCTTCTTTTGATTTTTTAAAAGCAGAATAATTTTAAATGTCAGCCTGTTAGACTTGGCTTGTAGAATGTAGATCAATTTCAAATAATGTCCAAAGTTGGGGAATATGATGGTGTTAAATATCAAGTAAAATGAGCACAAAGGAACTATGAGAAGAATAAGAGTGAAAAAAGTAGATTGGATTAGGTGACAGGGAAGCAATTGAAATCACTGCATCCATTAATACTAGAGAGAGAAGCAATTGAAATTAGGGCATCAGGAAACAATGGACGCCCCGTGAGGATTATGACAGGGTAGCAGGGCCAGTTGAGGGGACTGTAGAGAATTGTTAGTTTGCATTGAGTGGAGGGCTTAGTGGTAGACAAGGATTGAAGATGCAAAACAGAGAAAAAAGGGAAGAACAGACCGGAAGAAATGAATTGTGATAATAAACACAATGTCATTACTTTGGAGAGTGTGTGTGTGTGTGTGTGTGTGTGTGTGTGTCTGTCTGTCTGTCTGTCTGTCTGTCTGTCTGTCTGTCTTTTTCAACCTGAGGAGAGGATAGAGGAGCACAGAGAAACTGCCACGGGTGGTGATGTGGTGTGTGTGGCCGGCACTCACCGAAGATAGCGTTGCCCTCTTTTCTGAAAGAGGCAGCATCATGATTGAGCCCTTGAGTTCTTCCTGAGCATAAAAGAGAAGGACTCATCCTAAGAGCCACAGATGTGGAGGGCATATAGAATGACGGCCGTGGCTGGCACCAGAGTTTCAAATGCGAAAACTCAAAAGTTGTCCGGATGAGTGAGGGTCTCACTGGGACCTGGAAGACCTGATGCTTAGTAGCTGGAGACCCAGAGGTTTTGATGTGTTGTCAGCAATGTTTGGAAAATCATCCCAGTACAGGGAAAGTAAGACAGGGAACCCACCTAAATGACCACAGAGAACCGACAGGCTCCTCCTCTGAAGTTTGCCTTTTCATAGTCCCCTAGCAAATTCTACAGGGCTGTTCTGCCAAATACTTTAGCTACATATGTAAGCTATGCATGCCAACATACCACTGTGCTACCCTGTGCTAGTGAAACTTCAGGTCATTGAAATTAAATAAAAATTTCGAACCAGTCCCTCAGTTACACCAGCCACATTGCAAGTACTCAGAATCACAAGTGGTCAAAGACTCCTGCGTTGTGCGGCTCAGGTAAAAGCACTTTTTCACCATCACAGAATGTTTTGCTGAGTAGTGCTGAACATGGCATAGGCTGGCTACTGTCACGTCTCACCTGCCTCCAAAGCACCAAGCTTAAAGACGAGTGGACATTGTAGGTTTCCACCTCAGCAACCTGGAGCCCTGCAGACAAATAGTGTGAAGAGGAACTCCCAGCTCACCTCGTGGGGAGCTCTCCATCCTGACGGATAGGCAGACTGACAAAAATAGAACTCAGCTGAGTGACAGTGAAGGCTTTGAAACCCAAGGTATCGAGGAGAACAATGGGAACAACTGTATTCTTTCCATTTCTTTTCTCTCCCACTCTCAAATTTTAGTTTCATGGCTGAGTCAGGGAGGTTAAGTGTGTGTGACAGCATGTATTCTGTTGTGTGTGAACATAACAGGCTCCTGCTGAAATGTGGCATGCTAATACGCAGATCAGCGCAATGTTCACAATAGATGGATAGCCCAAGCACAGAAGGCGTGGCAGGTGCAGAGGGTGTTTAGCTCAGTCTTTAATTCTGCCCCCTCCTCTGACCTCTAGTCCTGCTCCATCACACCCACAGTGGAGGCTGCTGCCCCTAGGGCAGAATCCGTGGTCCCACAGCCCACAGACTGGGCTGGCTCTTTTGAAGAACATTGGAATCAGACAGTTATTCCTTAGGGAACATACGCTAAATTTTAGACACTTGGCCTTTTTGTAGGATTTTTTTTTTTAATCTTCTATTTTTTCTAAAAAGATAATGTGTGGGTGATTCTAGATATGTTTATCTTGTGTCAGTTTTCATTTTCTTCAAGTACAAAATTTCAAGCTTTTTTCGAAAAGAAAGGTACTTTACTTACCAAATAAATAAGATAATTTTTGTGTTTTGGAGAAGCACTACACCCTGGCAATCTTGAGGCTGACAAATCACTGAAGAGCTGTGAAAATGGTCTTATTATTAGTGGGATTTTTGTTCTAAATGTAGTATGAAGGAGGAGATTTTGCAGTCATTTCTTTCAAGGGAGTGCATTCCAAATGGGCTTCATAGAAAAATTGTACAAATAAAAACAAGTCAGGCAAAGATCTAGTAATGTGTACATAGGTTTTATTTCAGGTATACAAATATATTTACTTGCACATAGTTGCATATTGTTCAGATAAGAAAGATATTCTGTTCAAAAAATAGATATATAAGTAAAGTACCTAAATGCTGCATAATGTTGGACAAAATACTTAATTTTGATTAACCTTTTCTCTGTTTTGTTCAAATGGCTTTATTTTTATTGTATTTTAAATTTTTATTTATTTGCTTTTTGGTTTATTTCTCTGGAAGACAGATAACCTCTTTAATAGGGGTACTGGGAAAACTGGCAATGTGCATACTGAAGACTCAAGCTATACCCACGCCTACAATTATATGCAATGTATTCATTATTTTTCTTCTTCTACAACTTTGTTTTGAAATTCCATTTTTTCTTCTTTTTATTTTTTAATGATTTTATTGAGAAACAAATAATAATGAGACAGTTTCAAAACCAATTAGTAGGACAACGTATAAATACATCGCGTATTGCTGTCTCGGTGGTTATTCATTGCACGAGATGCAGACCTGATACCCTGTCCACAAACACTACTAGAACAAGCCTTTCTATTCATGACAGGGTCTCGCTGCGCAGCTCAGGCTCAAAGTGACCCTCTTTCTTCAGTGTCTCAACCCTGAGATTCCAGCCATGTGTCACCACTCCCGGTTTTAGTGGCCAGCACAGTGTGCCAGGGCAGGTCTGGCATGGGATAGGATACTGGGGATCGAACCAGGGTCCTTGCACTTGCCAGGCAAGCACTTAGACTACTGAGTTTTCTTCTCTGCCCTCAGATGGCTTTAGTAGCTTACTTTCTGGTTGGATTCTGGTGCATTTGAAGTCGAACACTTGTGGACTTTTCAGCCTGGAAACGAGTGTACCGAAGCAAGCTGGCATTGTATGCTGCCATTTCTGGGCTCTGAGAGCCAGTATGCTTCCTTCAGAGCCTCTACTCTGGATCCAGCTCTGAGGCAGGAGCAGGGCCCTTCTTACCCTGCGCCAACACCCCCGGGAGTCTGTAAGCAGCAACCTCCAGAATGTCCTCCAGAAATCATAGAACTGAATAATTATCTAACTGCTTTGGAACTGAAAGCAGCTTAACCGGAAGGAAAGGTGCCCACAAAAAATCCTTAAATTAGCACAATGCTGCAGAATTCTTCTAAATGAGAACCTAGGCTTTGTTTTTTTCTTCATCATGATTTCCATTTGCCTCCATTTCTCCTCTCGACCATGCTTCTCTGGGATGACAGTCCTCTAAAGAACTTGGGTCTGAGTCCCTTAGGGGGAGGCAAGTGTCAGTTTTTTCCTGTAAAGAAAGGAAAACGAGAGCAAAACAATGAATCAGCCCTTAGAGGTTTCAGATTCTTCACTCTCCTATAAAAAGACTATTTGTCCTTGTATCTGCTTTTCAAGTTTGGTATGCTAAATTCCAAATTCAAAATCTAAAGCCTCTCTCTGAAGATAGTATTGTTCTCAAAGCATAGCTGAAGAAAAATATAAATAAAATACAAATGATAAGGAAATGGAAATTTTAAAATGTAATAGATGTTGCTTTTGCCCTTGGGAGTGTGCTAGCAGAACAAAAATAAATAAAATAAAATTTAATTTAATTTTTAAAAAGTAAAACCCTGGCTGAAAGAAGGGCAGGCAGGAGCCTCCCTTGCCTGGTTTGTTAGGATTATGTGTTTGTGGCCTTCTGAGTTTGCTGGGCAACTTACTGTGAGCCTTCTACCAGCCCTTGCTGCATTAGGGGAGGTCGTAGGAGGAAAAGGAAGGAGGGAAGGTGGTTAAGTGGACAGCCAAGCCGTAGCTCTGACGACACACTGCCAACTGGTGGTGACCCTTGGTGTAGCACTACACTATGGAAGCCAGTCTGAGGAGTGACAGATACCCTGATTGTAGAGTTTCCCCAAAACAAGGAACATTCCTACTAGTTGCAAATGTAGGAGGGAGAGAAGAGATATCTGCTGCTTTGCAGAATGTTGTATTTTCCCTCAGAACATTGATCACAGGACTTCCTTCTCTAAAGTTAAACTAATTACATAATTTCACACAGACAATGATGGCGAAGACTTACCTTGGTTCCTACCAGCTCATCTTTGTTATTACTGCCCAACGTCATGTATCCATGTGCTGAGGAGGGTTTCTAATTTCAACATTCTGCTATAACCTCTTGAAATTCCTAGAATATTGTTAAAGTGTTTGTTGTTGTCATAGAAGCATATTTGGAAAATGCCAATGTAGCTCATAGTTTGGGATACACTGTTTTAATTTGTGAGACATCGCTGTTAGTATAATCTTTCTCTCACAGTAGAAGAAGAAGAATTGATATAGAGCAAATTTTTCAGTAAGTGTATTGTCATTGTATCTCAAGACCAAATCATCTAAATATCTCTTTCATTTCCCTTACACGTAGGTTGAATGCTGTCATTGTATAAATAATTCTACACTTTTAAATCTTGAAAGACAGTGCATTTAGAATACTTTTTTTTTTTGGCAGAACTGACGATTGAACTCAGGCCCTTGCGCTTGCCAGGGAAGTGCTTATTCTACTGCACCATCTCCCTGGCCCATGAAAGGCAGTGCATTTAAAGAAGCAGTGGGTGAGCAGAGAGAATGTATATTTTGTCAGTTATGGCAGTGGCATAGGAAATGGGTGTTTGAAATGTATCACCCTATAAAGACTTGGGTGACGTTATTCTGTTCTTCAGCATGGGTCAGAGACTAAATTTTCAGTGGAAGTTTTCAGGGATGAATGCAACAAAAATAACTGCTTCCCTCAGGAAAAATGAGAGAGAAGATTTTATAAGACTGACCTCTAAAGAACTGATGCATTAGATGTGGAAATTGTCCTGGTAGAGCTCAGTTATGCTTCTGAAATTTCTCTCCATTCTCAAATAGACGTAACCGTGTACTGAGAGGTGTGAATGCAGAAAGTGAAGTACAGCTCGCTGTGTGACTGTAGAATCTTGTGCAAGGACATGTGCTTTAGAAATCCATTTTTGTGCTGGATCAGATGAGGGATTTTGTTTTATAAATGATGCTAAAACTGTGTTTTTCTGAAGTTGAGTAGTAGGATGTGAATTATTTTAATTACTAAGTGATGTGTACTGTTTGATTTTATCTGGAGAATTAGATTATTCACCTATGCAGTCTTTTGAGTTGTGATAACTGAAAAGCACAATTGGTCACATTGATTCCTTTAAGATTTAGCACAGAATGCTTGTGCCTAGCGTTAGTCTTACACACTTCTCTACTAAGAAATAGTGAGCTATAATATTTTCACAGTACATTTAGATCATTTAAAAAGCCAAGATCAGTTTCCCAGGGAGTGACTGACTCATCCTGCCAATGAAGTCAAGTGCCACAAAAGCTGAATGTACAAATAGTTACTGTTCTAAAAATTTTTAAATGTCTTTGGAACAAATATCATTGATAGCTGCAGACTCAGGGTGAAATGTGATAAAAAGGACCACAATCGGGCATGCCCAGCATGCCTCCTTTTCTGAAGTGAACCTATACTTTCTATTTTTACAAAATACTTGCGAGTTGATACTCAGGGGCTTCCAGGAAAGAATGGTGCTTCTTGAAAAGGTGTGGCAGGTTGCAGCAGGGCACTGCTGGGGGAGGGCGTGACAGCACAGCGCTTCATCTCTGAGACAGTGTGTTCCTTCAGAAATACTCAGGTCAAACTCGCTGGAAGAGAGAGCAGACAGAAGTATCTTAGGAAGCCAGCGAGAGCCTTTTAGTAAAGGAAGTCAAATCCGGACAAAGCTTAAACCAGACGCTGGATGGCTACTCACACCAACAGAATTTACAGGTCACCAAGCCGCTAGCTGGAGTAGTGGGGAAACAGGAAGCTGGTAGATGGGGTATGTGTCAATAGTTTGAACAAGCCTAAGGTGAGACCTGTGAGGCATCCAGACATGGGAGGGGAGTGAAGGCTTGTCGTGTAGCAAGACACTGATCAAAATGTAACAAAAGGAGCTGGTACAGCAGAAAGCCTGAGCTGCCCAGCTGGGATTAACTGCTGGCACATAATGGGAGCAACTGAGGTGTAAGGCTGCGTGGTCGGAGCATGACAGGATACCTTAGAGCTAATTAGTGCTACCACAGACACACGCAGGAGGCAGGGGCACGCCCATCCTTCCGGTTGGCACCTCAAGTGGCATTGCACCGTCTAGCCTTTCTCTCTGAGCCTCCCCTTCTGACCTGGAGCCAGGCACTCTGTTTTACATAACTGGGAGGCTTGGAGTCAAGAAGCTGATTTTTACTTGTTACTAAAAAAGAATGAAAAGCACCAGTGAACTGGTAAAAGGGTGCTGTTTGCATTGTTAATATAAATACAATATGCAGTAAGAAAAGGCTGACCCACACTGGTGTTAACCTGTCAGTGGTCAGTTTATACAAGTACGAGAAACTGAAATCAGCATAAAGGTGAAGAGGCTGGTAGTGCAAGCGACAAAGGAAATTGTTCATGTAGCATTCATTCAAGTTTTAAACTCAGATCTATACACTGTGTTCTTGAATTACCCATAAGTTTTATCTTAGAATTGAACATATATGAAATACTAAAAAAAGTATTCTGATTGATAAAGCCGAGCTGCACTTGTTGCTGCTGCATATGAAGAAAGCGTTCTTTAGCATCCAGGGAGATTGGGGGATCGGTGTGAGCCAAGCTGCAGGCTTAGCATTACTTTAGGGGTCTGCAGCTGGGCAGATCCTTCTTCCCTTCCTTTCGTTTTCACTCTCTCTAACACTCTGGTCCCAGCCATCGATGACCAGTTTCTTGGTGACCCTAAAGGATTCCGCTTCTTAAAGTCCAATATACTCTGCCTCCACGAATGACTGTACTTTTGGACCCAAGGGAGTAATCATGCATTTCTCTTGCTTCTACCTCTGTGCATATAATCCACTGCACTTGAATTAAAAACAAAACACAACAAAACGCCCACCTTTCTACCGTGGCCTGTAGGCCTGCGAGGGTCTGGCTGCAGCCTGGCATGCCTGTTCTTTCTGCCCTGGTCTTCCCTGCTCTGGGGGAGGTGCGGGATGGCCCCCATGTGCTTCACACCTGCTGCTTCTTCTGCCAGGTGCCAGAGATGATCTCACCGCTGTGGAGCTGGCCCTGTTGTCCTTAATTGTCACCCTATGGACAGCGTCTTTCAGACCCCTGAGTATCTCTTTCAACATACTCTTTTTTCTGAAGAACATTGAATTATGTCAGAATTGGTTGCTTTATTGTGTGTTTCTCCACACCTCTCTCACCTTGAAAAAAGGAATTGCAGCCCTCCAAGGACAGAGAATTCTTATTTGTTGCTGTACTGTGAGATCTTATAAGGCATAGCAGGCCTCGGTCAAATTCTTTGATTACCTAATTGAAGATGAGAACATTTTCCATATGATACTTCCTTTCCAGGCCAATGAGGGGTGCTGTTCTCCCTCGTTCTTCTTTTCTACTTGTTTTTCTTTTAAAGTGCATTTGTTAAAGATGAAGCATATGGTCCACTGAAGAACCAGAGAGCAGGAGAGTGATCTCAGACAATGAGACTGCACTTTGTCATGAGAAAAAGCTAGACAGCATGGCTTGGGAAGCAACAACCACAACCACAACCACAACAAGACTTAGCCTGGGTAAGAAAGGATTAAGACAGTCCCACACCTGAGAGCTCATGACACATTTCTTAAGGTAGGAAACACTCTCTATCTCTGCTATTAAAGGCTGCTTTTCACGTGGAGAGAAGCTAGGTCTCAGGAAAGAACTGCAGGATGGATAAAGACAGAATTCAATTCTGGGACGGTGACAGGAATTAAGCAGAGAGAAAAGTAAGAGAAGTCCAGGTTTCTCCTGGGAATAAGCAAGTAATTCTGACTTGTCAAGGATTGCATGTAGAAAATGGAGGAATCATGGGCTTTCAACATTAGTTTGCACTACACTGTGGTGAGATACGATTTCTGAGCTTTGGGTTTTATTCCCTAGGTAAGGATGTGTTTCTGTAGGAATACTAAGCCTAGGATCCAGGGAGATGGCTCAGTGGAATAAGTGGTTCCCTGGCAAGTATAAGTGGTTCCCTAGAATACTAAGCTTAAAGTGATACTAGAACTTAGAGTGGCTCCAGGGCACATACTGAAGTAGCCTCTCACTTAGAGCAGAGCACAAGCAGGAGGTGCGGGGAAGTTATGTATGCATTTCTGTCTCACCATCTTTCTGGGGAGGCACTTGGTATATTTATCCTATAGGCAGATCTGCCTGTCATGTTTGCTGTGTTACTCATTGTAAGTATGGTTTCTGATTTTGCTGTGGTTGAGCCAACATCTCTGAGAAACAGCTCCTCACAAATAAAGTCTCTGTCAGTATATAAAGAAGTGATTGACCTGGATGGATTCACACTTGTGAAATGTACCACTGTTTGGTTGTTTTTAGCAGGCTAAGCCCATACAAAACCAACACCAGAAACAAAATTGTACCAGTCGGAATGCCACGGTAACTGCAGTCCATCCGGGGCTCTGGCTTGAGCTCTGCACTTCGGAGTCCAGACCTGCTCCAGCACCGCCCACACGCTGCCATCAATGTCAGCCCAGTGTCATGTTTGTGGTTTGTTTTTCTCTGGTAAAATAATCAACTCAATGGTGATACATTTTGTACTTATTAAAATATATTATCTTTGCTTTAATTTGCGGCTATAGTTAGAATTTATAGGCTACAAACTGGTGTTCTGGAGGAAATTAAGTTGATTATCATTTCAAATTATAATTAAAAGTTTCTGCCATCTCAAAACCAGGAGTTTGAAATTCTACAATTTGAAAAGGTTAACAATATTCAGTAAGATATTGTCCTATAAATTATACATGTTATTTTCTAGCTGACGTGTTCTGTTAAACATGTTCCTCCCATTGTCATTCATTTAAATTCAGATACCCTAGTGGAAGCCGACTGTCTTGAGAATGTGGGTCAGGGATAGCTCAGCACGTGGACATCCATAACCTGGAAATGCAGACTAGGAAGGTGAGATGGGTGTCTCATCCGGAGACAGGTCCATCTCATGGCTCTAAAGAGTTTACATAATTTTTTTAAAAATTATGTAAACAAATCACTTGTGGTTTGCTTGATTTGCCTGATTCATTAAGGGAGGAAAATTAGGAAAAATAAGAAAAAGTAACAGAGTGGTTCTCTTCATAATGAATTATGCATACAGCATGGATGACTGTACTGTCATATTCTGACTTGCAATATGCATTAGTTTAGCTACAAAATCCACCTAATCACTCTGGTTAGACGTCCATGTTTGCTTCTGCACATGGGTGATATCATGCTGTAAGTAATGAACATTGGTGGTTGGCTTGAAGATAAATTGAAACTTGCTAATTGCGCTCATCTTGTAAAAGCTCAGCTTAGAAAGAGACAGCCAGATGCAAATCAGGTACACGTAGCCCTGCTGAATTGTATTGTTTCATGTCTGTGCTTTCTAAATAATAGACAGAGTAATTGCAGAATGATTCCTTTGAATATTCTGACAAGCACAGTCTGTGGTGTTCCTAAGACTTGTTCTTTGCTTAATAGTCAAAAGAAAGGCTTTACTTTCCCACTGATCTAATATTTCATGAATTTATATTATAATGTAGCTCCATTTAGAAAGTAAAGAGGACGGGGGGATGGAGGTAAATTATACCCTTATGAAAATGTACAACGGTTTTGAAATTGAAAATTGCTATTTTAGCATGCAATGTAGAAAACCACAATTAATTGCATTTTTTTACATCAGGCGCAGCATTCAATTTTGTAGAAATGAGATGTATTGTGACCTTACTGTAAGAGCCCTTTGACATGGACACTTTGGAAAAAATGGATGCATTAAGTCACGTTAATGTCACTTTTTCTATCTAGGAACAAGTGACACATTTCTAGATGATATGGGTAAGAGAGACAGAAAATGCCCATTACAAAAAAAATCTGTTTTGCATAGGGTGAAGCAGCTGGCTGCTTGCAGGAGTCCGGCTTTGCTCCTCTTCTGGGGGTGGGAATCACTAAGGACAACACCTTCACTGCCACAAGTTTCCCTGTCCTGTGGTGAATTACGGTTATCCTGAGCTGGATTCACCACAGAAAAACAGACACCAAGTGCCGGTGGCTGCTTTGCTCAGCTCCCTCCCTGCTTCACCAGAGGTGAACACACGGTAGGGATGGCTGGAAGCCTAGGAGGCTGCACGGAAGTATCTTATGGCGCAGCGCTAGCACTTGACGCTTGGCCTGGAGGCAGTGCGATGCTCAAGTGGTCATCTGAATGGAGAAGGTGGAGGTGACTGTCGCAGGAACAGGCACCACACCAGCTGCTTTTCTGTTGGCCAGCGTTAGGGACGATTGTGACAGGAGTTTCACAGCAATCACTCGTGATCTTTTGCTTTTTCGTGGTTTGTCTTTTAAGGTCGTTTGCTGTACTGTACCTCTGTTCTGTACTGTACCTCATTTTCTTGGTTGGTTTACTCTCCTGTTATTTTTGTGGAAGAATGAGAGCTTGCAGTGTTACAGTTGTTTCACTTCTCCTCCAAGTTCTCTTTATCTCTGTCTCGTTCTCCTCACTACAGATTTCTATGACATGTTTTAAATTCACTCAGTGACTTCTATCCCACCAGTGCACTGGGGCTTGTCTGACACTCTGCCCTAAAGAATTGCTTCAAATACATTAATGAGTTTGCCTTTTTAACTCCTGGCTTATTGAAGTATTCTAGACATTAAAATGACTAAATTTTGGCCAGTGTTCTATGCCACAATGTAAAATTTTGTAATGTTTTAAAAATATTGATGGATATCTATTAGATGAACTTACTCAAATACAAAGGGAATTTGACTACATAAATAATATACCTTTCTGCTTTCTTTTATTATTATTTTGTTTTGAAGAGTATAAACAAAAGCAGAAACAAGGTAGCATGCAATACATATATTACAGATTTTCAAGAATAGCTAATTAGCAATGGCTACTGTATTATCTATTTTATCAGCAAATCAAATCTGTTGTCTTAGTCCAGCTGCTCAAGGAAAATCTTTGTGAGACAGCTTGACATCTGCTTAGTGCACAGCACACTCACAGGCCCCCATCTTTTAAGGGGAACACTGGGGCAGACCAGTGTGAGTCTGATCCAGACCATTCCTGGAGAAACTTCCAGGCAGGTGGAGTTTGCATTCTCCCCTCCCAAGACATCCTGTTTGTCTTAAAGAGAGAGCTCCACTTTCCAGACCTGAACCCCTGGCCCTCCCCATAGTCCAGCACTTCTTTTATCTCCTAAGTAACACTAGTGTTTAGGAGGCACAATAATATTTTCTGTCCCATCTATCACCCTGGTTCAGGTTTCCATCATGGAGACCTCTCCAAACAGATCCCTAAAGAGCTTGTGGACTTAGCACACCACTCCGCACATCTGTTTTCCTCTGTACAGCTCCCCAGGAGCTGCCCCCCTGACCTCAGGAGGGCCTACTCTTCCCAACCCTCAGGAGCTGCCCTGGTCTTCTTTCCCCAGCCCCTCCCTTTTCACACCCCCTGACCTGGATGCCATTGGCATTTGGACACACCCTCCTCAGCACTCACAATGTGTTGTCCTCTGTGTGTGATTCTCCTTCCTTTTTTTGTCCCTGATCCTTCTTCCAGACATTGCTGATTCAGGAAGGCCTCACTTTCTCCTGGTGACCATGCCTATTATGCCTCCTCTACCTTCCAGAGGTATTTTATTCTTATTTGTCCTCAGCCATCAGACTGTAAGTGTGTGCTATGCAGCTTTCTGTCACTGTGGACAAAGTACCTTAGACAAACAACTTCAGAACAGGAAATGCTTATATTACTTCATGTTTCAAGGGATTCTGTCTGGGCCCACTGCTGTGGGGCCAGTGGAGAGGAGACACATCCCACTGGAAGCATATGGCACCAGAACCTGCTTGCTCCATGGGACAAGAAGAAGAGAAAAGAAGGCATTGGGGCACCAAGATCCCCCCAAGCAGGCTCCACAGACCTAGTTGCTCCCCCTCAGCCTCACCTCTGAAATGTTCCACACCTTGCAGTAATAGTTGACTGATTGAGCTCTCAGCATGGAGCCCTAGGTGGCAGCTGAGGTCTAGCTGTCACAGCGAGCATCGATTTGCCTTCGGAGCCCACTAGAATGGGAACCCTGCTAGGAAGCAAGTGGAGCACCGGTCTCTGCAACTAGGCAGCGTAGCAGCGCCCAGCACCCAGTGCCCGGTGCCCAGCCAGACTCGCAGCGTTTCCATGATTGAGACATGGCTGCTCTCTCTAGCTGAGGGCCTCTGTGTAGTCCTCTGAAATTAACAGTGAAGCAAGAGTTCCTGGAGGACGCGCGGGCGAGGTGAGGAGCTGAGAGGCTGGTCTCCCCTTTTACTTCCTACTCAATAAAAGCTGCTTGATCTTCAGTTAGTTATAGCCATATCCAAGGAACTTTTTTTTGTGTGAAGCTTTTTTTTTCTTTCAAATGCCAACTGGGCAAGGAATGAAGCAGTCGACTTTGTCCTTTCATTTGGAGTGTGCAATGGAGCCTGACAGAGGAAGAGCAGAAGCAGAGGGCGTTGCCCACGGCTGGGCATCATCTTGTCGGATGAATGCGTGGGGCCCTTTCATAAGACCTGGCTGGAGGTAAAAACAAAACTGAGGCCTACTTTCTCTTTTTGCATTTGAGATGGCTTCAGGGGACTAATCCTGGGCTTTTCTTTTTTTTTTTTTTTTTTTTTTTTTTTTTTGGCGAAACTGGGGATTGAACTCAGGCCATTGCGCTTGTCAGGGAAACACTTATTTCACTGAGCCATCTCTCTGGCCCCTCCTGTGCATTTTAGATGTAGTAGTAAACAGCTTGTTCGAGTTAAGGCTGCAGAATTAATCTTTGTAAGCAATCTGGTCTCCATTTGTGGAATGGGCCGAAGATGCCGCTCAGCTGGGAAGCGTTCCTGTACACACGTTGATCGAGAGTGAAAGGGTGCAGCGGATGTCTTCCATCGCCCTACTAACAGAAATGGAAACTAAGAATCGTTGACGCTGTAGTGCATGATGTGGACTAGCAGACCCAGGAGCCAGTTTGGGGAGGCCACCTACCCGGGAACCCTAGATGCATGTAAGCAGGGGTAGAAACACCTTCCATCCGAGTCGCTTTGGGCCTGTTTTTCTAAACTTTCTTTTCTCCTGTCTCCCCGTATTTTTCTGTCCCCATTACATTTGATTCTTTTTCAGGCATTGCCTGGCCAGTCTAGTAAAATTTTCTGTCACTTTCATCACTGCTTTCCCTTATCGTTGCTCTGTGCTCCTTTTGCCTGTGGTGCAGATTCCGTGTGCAGCTGCCATGCTCCGTCTGGAGGGTCGCTTCCGTTCTTGCTCTAGGAAATCACCACTGGCAGTCAGGCATGGGTGTGGCCTTCGTGGTGGCGTCCCCAGGGCTTGGGGCGGGGCTTCTTGATGAGCTACGGGGTTGGTCTCTAGTTTCCTGATAACCATGCATCCTATTGAAGCCTTTTAGTCTCCTATTCGTTCTATTTTTTTCTTCACTTTCAATTCAAAAAAAGAAATTTTAGGTAAGATTTGGGAATTATATGTCTGTTGGTTTTTCATTTTTGTTTGTTTGTTTCTTCGTTTTGTCAGTTTCCTGGTCTGCAGAAGAAATTAGAGAAAAGTAGGTACAGATTGATACAGACATAAAGATTTGTGGATACCTTCAACTTAAAAAGTTCTGCACTATTTACAGCTTTGAACGCGATGCTTGTGTATCATTTTGGAGGCAGAAGTGACCTTGTACTGAATAGAAAATTCTGATTTACAGTAATTCAAAAGTAGTTCTGGAATCAAACAACCTGTTAGCAAATTATCCCCAAGGTGCTTTGAAATATGCTCATTCTACTTTCACTGAATGGAATTTCTTATTTCTAATTAATTGTACTTATCATTTTGTTGTGAAACTGTCACCTTCTTGCCCCATGAATAATAGACAAAATTTGAAGGTCATTTTTGGTCCCTCATGAATAAGAAGAGAAAATTTAAAGGTCACATTGGTCATTGGAACAGATAAATCCTTACAAATTGTCCCTATTGTACTCTATTTCAGAAAGTAGTTAGGCCTGTTCCATCGTGAGGGCGGAGGCCCTGCAGCCCCTGAACTGAAGGCGGTTGTGCGATGCGCGCTGAGCCGCGATCCCTGGGTCCTGGTCACGGTTCCGAGCTGGCCACGGAGAAGGCGCGGACCGACTGATTGCGCGTCAGCGTTTAGAGATTGTCAGTAAAACCCCTGGGGCTGGCAGCGCAGGCGTCCCCGTCAGTGCGCCCGGCCTCCGGAGACCGTCGCTGGGCGCTGGTTCCCACCGTTCTCCGTAAGGCCGCGGGGCACTCGCGGTGGGCGGCATCTGCGTGGCAGCCGCTGGCGGGAGGAAGCCCAGGGCTCGGGCTGGCGCCCAGTGCGCTTGGCCAGCCAGAGGAGGGGACGCGCAGCGATTCCACCTCCCGGGAGCCCGAGCAGCGCCCCGTGCCGTTCCCTGGAGCGCGCAAGCCACGTGGCGGCAAGGGCTAAGGCGCGGAGTGCAGACAGCTGTGTGATCTGTTTAACATGAACTCCACTGACAAGGCCGCTGGTCCTCGTCTTCCCCCACCCCTGCGCCTCGCGCCCTCCGCGCGCCTGCGAAGCCCCTGCCCGCGCACCCCAGCCCAGTCCTTGTCTTTTCTGCTCCTTGCTGGAGAAAATGGGCGTGAAGGGCGCGCTGCACCTTCAGTTACGAGACTGAGTGGAGTGGCGGGGAGCGCCAGAGCCTCTGCGGGCGGGGCGTACGAAAGTTAGTGCTGCAGATCGTTTCTGAAACAGATAAAATTTAGTAGGTTTCATATGAATGTGGTGTAAGCCTAAAGTAGGTGTCTTTACAAGTTTTACAGTTTATTCCAGTACTTGTATTTAAACGCATCCATGTGCTATAGTCAGCACATTTAAAAATAATATTTATGGAAAGTCAAGCGTACCTTTAAAATGTTGTATGACCAGAAAATATTCTCTATTTGAAATGGAGATAGTACATATTTAGTTTTTCTTTTAAACATGCAGTTTAATAATTTCCTGAAGGACTTGATACACTTTTAGAATAAAGCAATTCGTATTATAGGCGGAAAAACAATTCAGATTTCTGCCCAAAGAAAGATTGATAATGCTCAATTATTTCTAAAAGCTTTTTGCCTTGTTTGATTTTTAAAATTTTTCTCCTGTCAAAGAAATATTTACCAAAAGAGATAAGAACGTCACATATCAATATATCCTGACCATGTGTTGTTTTTACAAAAATCAGACTATATTCTTTTTAACGTTGTATCATTATTGTTCTATATTTCAGTGAGGTCACATTCTTAGCTTAAGGCAAAAATGCTTAGCCTAACATCTACAGATTGAGAGATTTAAAGTGGCCCATAGCATTCTGTCCCAGAGGACCAATGGCAGACCTAGCTTATCTCTTTGTCACTGCTTTGGGAATGGCAGGTCCGGTTATAACTGAAAGATGCACACAGATACTGCTTCTGACCCTGGGGCACTCCCCAAGAATAGGGAAGGGGAGTAGGCTTTATTAGCAGGAAAGGATTAGTCCCTAGATCACTATGTGCTGATAAAAGACCCTAAAATCCAAATGAATATTTCAATGGTGTCTTTCTAATAAAGGTGAGCTACAATTTATAAATAGAAAAACTTTCTATTATGCTAGCTAACCCATAAAATAGGCTCTCCATTATTTATAAATTTAAAAACTGATGGCTGTAAAGTCAAGGTTTTGCAAGTCATAAGTGCTTTGCTAGCACATAGTCCATGGCAAATTTAGTCTATGAATTTTTATTTTTAAGTGGAGGGTGGAGGCATGTGTCTTTCTAAGCATCTTTTAAAAAATCCCAAGTATGTGTTGGAATTCACAGGTTCCATAAAAAGAAACATGCAAATAGCTGTCTTTTAGTTCAGACATACCTTAACACAGTTCAGGCAGTTAAATCAATATTTTAAATAATTCATTTAAGGCAGGAACTTACTTCCTTTTCTTTTGATCCAGAGACAAAGGACAAAATAATACTGCAAGCAGAGTGTGCTCTGCTCCCCTTCAAAGTGGGAAAGATCCACCCCAGGGTCTCACAAGCTGTGACATTTTACTTCATGACTCTCCTCTGCAAGATCAATAGATAGATCTAGAAAGGTTTTCTTGTCATTATCTCCTTATCGGCTTTTCAAAAAGTTTGTAAGTTAGTGACATAGTCTAAACAAAAGACTGTACTTAAGATTTCTACTTATTATTTTATGTATCCATTTATCCTTCTATCCATCCATCTACACACCCACCCACCTTGCATCTATCCTTCCATCCATCCATCCATTCACATGCCCATCCATCCAACAGTCCATGCATCCATCCATCCATCCATCCATCATCCATTTTACTGAGCATGTATTATGCAGGATCAGAGGTTTTATGGGTTGGTGATAAGTATGTGAACAGTTAGTTCCTCCCTTGAAGAGCAAGGAATGTTAAACACACAAGGGAATATACATAGACCTATAGTCATCATCCCGCATGTTTCTGAGAGGCATGAAGCGTGAAAGTAGAGGATTATAGATGCTAGGATATAACACATATCACGAGTGTGTCTTACACAATAAAAACAACAGGTGTTCACAAGAGGCAGAGCTCACAAGAGAGCAGCGCCCAATTCCCAGCAGACCTTGAAGGTCTAGAGGGTGTCAGCAGGGAAGAGCACTGTGACCGGGCAAGGCACTGACGCTGCTCTAGCATTCCTTTGCTGCTTCCTCCATATGCAACAGAGTTCTTAAACTTTGCTTCTTCAATCAAAGAATAAGATTGGTGATCCTGTCACCTTCCTGGTGCAGAGGTGGTGGAAGGGGAGAAGGGCAGCAGGGCGCCGAAGGGAAGGGCATGTAGAGACACTAACGTGGTGCGGAAGCAGGGCTCTCGGATCAAACGCAAGATGGAGTCACGCGGGAGGAGACTGCGCCTGAGACTGAGGACTGGGGACTCTTTCCTGGCCAGTAAGAAACTGAATATTTTCAGCTGGACAGTAGTATGAGGCAATCTACCTAAAAGCCTTATCCATTCTTTATGAAGCTGTCCTAATGACAGCTGTCAGGAGACACGATTCTGTCCATCGAAGGCAGACTCAACCATGCATGCTGACGCAGCAGCCTTCATTCCCATGCGTCTGATGACTTGCAGGAACTTAGCATTGCATGGCCTCGGAATAGGAACCTGTTCGTTGGAGTTGGCAGCAAAGCTGAGAGTCAGCAAGTCGGTTTCCTATCCCAGCGTTCTTGGACACCCTTGTGTCAAGTGTAGTTGGTGATGGGCCTAGAAGGGGCTGGCTCAGGGGGACAGGGAGAGGCCTAAGATGCTCCTTTTTCATTGTTATGGAAGTAGAAACCTGCTTGAACCCCAGGATGCCAGGCCTGGCTTCCGCCTCTGTCTTAGTTACTCTTCTCTTGTTGCTGGGACAGATACCCAACACTCAAAATGAAAGAAGAAAGGTTTATTTAGCTCACAGTTACTGCGGGTTTCAGTCCATCCTCAGCTGGCTCCAAGGCAGAGGGGCACATTGCAAAGAGCAGCAGTTCATGGCAGCCGAACAGCAACAACTTCAAAGAGCAATCACTAAAGAAAGTGTGTCTCTCTCTTTATATTATGTTCAGGCTCTCTGCCCCAGGCTGGAGGAAATACTCACACCCATAATCCCAGCAGAACTAAAGCCCATAATTCCAGCCTTGGATCACACATAATCCCAGTGGATCATGAGTTAATTGCAAACTCTAGAACTCCCCACCCCATGACTACATGAAGCTTTGGGGGGACGACTAGGCACAACCATCACAGCCTTCTTGTGGCAGGTCCCAGAGCAGAGCAAGGGGACGCTACTTCATGTTTTGCAGAAAATATTCAGCCCTAAAACCACTAGGAGCCAGGTGGCGCAGAGTGCTTTGGGGTTTTCTTGCCTACCTGCTTGGGGACATCACAGGAGGAAAGGAGGGAGCATAAGCTTGGTCAGAGACCTTCAAGACCTGAGGTGGCCGGCAGGTAAATGGCATTTGCTTCATTGCTTCCCTTGTAAGCTCTGTGAGAGTTGTGATCTAATGCGTCTTCCATCTGTGAGATTGAAAGACAGATTTTACAGCATTTGGTGGGGGTAAGCATTTGAGGAGCACATGGAGATTCCAGGCGGAAAAATTAGGGGGGCTGCCTTTTGGCTGTGGTGGCACCAAAAGTAGCCTCATCAATAAACAACACTTTTTCCCCCGTCAAAAAAGATAAAACAGAATGCCACGCCGTAAAGCTGCCACATGTCAACATTTTTCTTTCTTGTCCTCAGTTTTTAATTTGGCAATCTCAATCGCTCCCTGCTATGTGTGGTATTCTGAAAAGGTGCAGTCAGATTGAGACTGTATGTTTACGATATATTAGAAATTGATAAATATAAGAGAGTGAGTGAGGGATGGAGAGAGCAATTCATCCAACTCCAAATTTGTTATCATTTTCAATCTTGAGAATTCCTGCAGCATAGCTGTGCATATTGGGGAGGGAAGGGACCAAAGAAGGTTCCTGTGGATATCAAGTGTCCCCTCCCAAACACACACCACACACGCACGCATACACATATACAGACCTGTGTCAGCACCACATCTGGGGGCTTCAGACTTCAGAGCCAACCACAGGATAGACTTTGCTTTTCCTCTTCATGCACATAGTCTGGTTTCATTCTGCCCACAAATATTTATCCACCCAGAGCTGTCATTGCTGAACCCTCCAGGCTTCGGGAAGACCCTCTTCTCCTCAGTCTGAAGTCCTGCATTCCTAACCTCAACATAGAACCAGTGCCTAGAGGGGTGGGGCAGGGTGAAGGGGATGGGCTGCGCAGGGAGGGGGGAGACAGCGGGGGCTTCAGTGGTGTGACTGGTGCCCACACAAACTCACCTGGGTTCTTGCTACTGTCCTGCGCTCTGCACTCTCCTCTTCACAGCAGCGCTTGCAAATAGTTCATCAATTTATGCCTTCACTTTAAGCACGACTTTACTTACCATCTACAGTAAGATCCTGGGGTTAGGGTTCACTCTCTCAGTTCCCTGCCAGACATATGGATATGGATGGTGCACATTAAAAACATTAAGTGAGCAAACGAAGGACAAGCATTTATTGCAGGTTCTGTCCCAAGTCACTCTATAATTTAACTGAATAGGAACGACAGACATGAAAAGAATGAGACACGATGCAAAGGGGAGAGCACAGCAGAGTGGATGCCTTGAGACCATGGTCTGTCAGGCAGGGTGAGCTCGGTGGGGTGCAGCCTGTGCCCTGAGACAGAACTGTGTTTTTATCTTGAAGGATGGGTGGTTTAGATATTCAGAAAGGATAACAGCATCATTTCCTATTGAGAAGTTTTTATGCTTTTCTGAACCGCAAAGTGGCAGATTGATGACAGAAATGCTCAAAGGCGACTAGTTTATAAAACCTTTAAAAATATCTTGGGGCAAGGAAAGAAAATGTTATGCATGCTTTCGGTGGTAAATCCTTTAGCATTACAGAGATGGGGGAGATTATAGAGGTGATTTAGATTTCTCATCACTTGGCGGCACAGGATATTGAGGCCATGAGGAAAAAGATAACTGTGCAAGTTTAAATAGATAGTTGGTGATGCCCACATGCCTATGTTTCTGTGTGAAAGGATACTTGTTCCCTTCCTATGACTTTAGAAGTCACGGGCATAGTAGGTTCTAGAGCTGGGCTTTTCAAGTGCTCGAAGCTGAGTGGTGATCATTCTGCTGGTGGGGTGAGGAGCCACTGTCCAAATGGAACTTTATGAATTCAGTGTCAAAAGGAGTCCACATAGATAACTTGTATTTGAGGTTGTATTAAGTACAGCTCAATACTCTGCTTCTGGAAATCAGTCTCAAAAAAGACAGTGTATTTTCTAAATAATGGTTTCAAAGGTACACGACTCACCATCAGCTACAAGGACTCAGGAAAGGTGCTGTGCAAACTCCATGTCGCACGGCTGGAGCTGCTCAATGCCGGCTCATTACTGTGGAGGTGTGCGCACCCCACAGCTGGCCTGGGGTTGCTTCTTATCTCTCTCCTCTTGGGCACCCCGTGTCTGGCCAGAATAACCCATGAAGGATCCTCCCAAGTGCAGGAACAAACAAGGTCCTGCAGACAACATTTCCTGGTGAAAAGCCGAGGCCACTAAAGATGATTTGCACGTGGCTGCTAGCATCAGAAGCTCAGCTGGCAGGTGCGGGTGCGGCGCTTTGCAAAGCATAAAGAGCGTTTCTTTATCAGGCTGCTGCTTTGCGTTTTCGCAGAAGATTCAGATAGACCCCTTTCCCTGCAAAGTTAGCTCCTCCCTTGTGCGGTCCCCTTGTGGAGTGGGTCCTCTTTGTCTTCCGTCAGTTATGACAGTTTTCCATCATCGCACCTTCCACCAGAGGCGAAGCCATTACCTTAAGTTGTATTGCCTGAGGTATCAGAAGTTTACAAAGAGGAGAAAGTACTGGGAGAAATTTGAAGTGAAAGTGAACTTTGGAAGTGAAAGGCAGTAGAGCAGAATTAACTGAAAAATCCTAGGCCCTGGAGCTCCCCTGCATGGATTTCCACGTTCCTTCCATCATAGGTGCCATTGAGTTACGGGTTTTACCCATTGGCAGGAGCAGTGGCCAAGCCCCTGCACATCTGCGGTGCCTCTTGTCTCCTCTGAGTGTCATGTTCAACTTCATTGAAGACTTAATGTTTAATATTTTCAAAGGTGCATTTACAAAAATAAATTGTACAAATTCTGAAAATTGACTTTCTGTGATATAGGAGTTTTACAAGACATGGCCCAATAAGATAACTTGTGTAGCTACAAGCCTCATTTTACTTAGTAAATAAGCCAAAGAAATTTGGAAGAGTGGAATGATCCCAGGAACATAACTGGGCTCTGAAATAACGCCCACATAAATCTTATTTTAATCATTCATATTTTGTATGTATTTGGTACAGGGTCTACAGGGTGTACAGAGTCGCAATGCATAGAGCAGACTCATAGTGATCGTCCTGCTTTCAGCCTCCCAAGTGCTGGGTCTACAGGCGCGCACCACCAAGCCCAGTCTCAATCACCATCTCAGCACACCCCAGGGGTGGGACTGGCAGGGCAAGCCAGGGAGTAAACCCCAGCTGCTGTTCTCTGCCTAAGCAGGCACTTTAGTCCCCTGAGCTATCTGCCTGGCGCTACGCCCACATAAATTCTAAAGCTTTTCACAACTTAAATGCATATAGTTCTGCTAATAAAACTTTCACCTGTATGATTTCCTCCTTGAAACTCCGAGCCTCTCTGGCGATGAGAGAGAAAGCCTGACAGTGTCCGCTTACTATAGTGTGACAAGATTTATTTAATAGTTTTCCTTACCTGTGGGCACAGCACTAAATAACAGAAGAATGGATCATTCTGTAGCTTGGATCATGTGGAAAGTTCTGTCCTTGATGACATTCTGGTGTTAGGGTCTTGCATCCTTCATATAAAGCACAGCTAGGATGAGACAAATCAGGACAAAGCCACAGAGATGCATACACACCAGTACAGGGATACTGAATTCCACTCTTGTACCTAGCCATTTGTTCTCCTACTAAGGTTCACCTCAAAATTGAGCACTGTAGATATTTGTCATTTGTGCCACAGTCCAGGAACAGCAATTCAGAACACTATGTCATGTTCAGAGGCTACTGGTGAAAGACTGGGTGATTATATTTTAATGGATTTTGCAGCCTTAGTAAAATTTTTTGAATGTCTAGGTAGACTTCAGTCTCTTTTCTCAAATCTTTTCTAATTAAATAACTTACATTTAAAAATTCAGATGTAGAATTTGTATGTGTTCATAGCAATCCATATTATCATCTTAAAATTTGTATTTTAAAGCTATAAAAATTTGAAGTAGCAATGCAGTGTTGTGTTTAGAAAATTCATTTTGTTAGTTTCTTAAAGCTATTTATTTATTTACTTGTGTATGTGGTACAGAGTCTCTCTTGGCAGCTTGGATTGGTAGTGATCCTCCTGTCTCAGCCTCCCCAGTGCCACCACACCTGGTTTCTATGCCAGGTATGGTACACCTGGAAGCACTCCCTTACCACATGCTGTACTGGGGATCGAACCCAGGTCCTCGTGTTCACCAGGCAGGCGCTTAGACTGCCAGCCTATCTCCACAGTGTGTTAGTCTCTTTTGAAGCTCATGAAAATTGGTGATATTCAGCCAGGTTTTGTTTGCCCACTTTCAACTTTCCAAGTAATGCAGTTTTCAAGGTAAACTGTCAAAATATGGGCAATTCAGAAATACCCTTCTGTCTATGCAAATTAGATATAGACTGTTCTAGTCAGAGAGAGTTTATAAACCGAATGGGTAAGAGTGGAGTTTTTCAAAAACTGGACTGAATGTAAGATTTACCTAATTTATTTTTTATGTTTTTTCATGTTTATTTTAGGGAAGAGTCTACAGGGTATTCAGGGTTTCACTGCCAGATCGGACTCATAGTGATCCGTCTGTTTCCAGCTTCCCATGTGCTGGGATTACAGGTGCGCACCACCACAGCCAATCTCTCAGTTGCTGTCTCAGTGTGCCCCTAGGGCGGTCCAGCACCACAGGCCCGGGGATCAAACCCCATAATTTATTGTTAAAATGCAAATTTTAACTTAGTAGGCTTAGGGTTCAATTTAAGAGTCTTCGTTTCTAATCTCAGGTGCCACATGGGTTGCTGAATCAAAGCCCAGCAGAAGCTGCAAGCTTAGGCACTAATGGCTACAGAGCAGCCAGGGAAACAGAACCATTTGTACCCCCCCCCCACATTCGCCGGCTGGCGATCCTACGAACTCACACGGTAGTCCCTGACGCCCAAGGGGTCAGTTTTCTAGATTTTAGTTATGGCCAGTGTACTCCAAAAATATTAAATGGGAAACTCCAGATGTGTTCACAGCCTCTGAATTCCATGCTGTTCTGAGGAGTATGGAGAAATCCCCCTACCCCAGGGGCCCCGCCCGAGGCGTGAATCACCCTTTTGTCTGTCGAATGCACACTGTGTAGACTAACCCCACCACTTGCATTAATCCGTTCCCTTTTAGGCTGCCCTTGGAGCTACCGGAGTGCTCACATCCAGTTAACCTTTATTTTACTTAATAATGGCCAGAATGTAAACCAGACCATGAACTGTGCAAGGACCGAAGGGCTTGGCCGCATGGGGCGGCGGTGTAAATCGTGCAGGCAGAGTCTATGAAAGGATTTGATGTTATCTTAAATTTCAGACTTGCCCTGGTGGTCATGGAATGCATCTACTCCGATAAGAGCGGGATTACTACAGCAGATCCCTTGTAAAATAAAAATGTGAAAATATGATTATCAAAGACAGCCATGTAAATTCTTGAACAACAGAAGCATCACAGGAATTTAAAAGTTTGTAGCTCAGCATTTACGCCCGGGTGTCCAGGACGGAGGGAACCGTGCGTACCGGCTAAGGGGGCGCTGCCCTTGACCCTGGCGCCCTGGGAGCAGCCTTAGTCCTCCGCAGCAAGCTGACCACTGCTTACTACTAATTGCAATGTGCAGAGGAGGGAGGAGGTGTGCAGGCCTAAGGATCCAAGGGTCCTATCAGGACCAGTGTGAGAAGCCTGCTTCCCTAGGGCATTGAGGCGGCCTGAACACAGCAGTCCTTCCTCCGCCTCCCCACTGGCAATCCTGGGTGTGCGAAAGGAAGTAAAGAAAAACAGCCTGCAAACGCGATTGTTCCCCCAGGCTTGTTGAAACCTCCTCTGGGGCCCAGCTCGCAGGGCTTTGCTCTCTGGAAGGCGGCACTTCCAAGATCGGCCAGCAGGGGGCACTATGGCCTAGGAAATTCAGTTTTGCTACTGCTTAAGGTTCCAAGGACCCCTCCCTGTTTTGCATTATTATTATTATTATTATTATTATTATTATTATTATTGTTGTTGTTGTTGTTGTTGTTGTTGTTGTTGTTGTTATTATTATTTTTGAATGGACAAGAGCTCTTTTATTTGGGACGTGGTTTTAGATGATCCCAGAAGCCTGTCACTTCCCCAAACTGCACCACTCTCTGTACATGCAGGGCACTACTTCTTCGTCTCCTCCTCCTTGGACAGGGTCTTGATGATCTCTTCCTTCTTGGCTTGGAGGCGCTCCTCACGGCGCTTGCGTGCTTCCTTGGTCTTCGGCCTGCGAGCCTCGGCCTGGTCAGCCAGGAGCTTTTTGCGGGCCTTGTCCGCTTTCAGCTTGCGGATGTGCTCCATGAGGATCCGCTTGTTCTTGAACACACTCCCCTTCACCTTCAGGTACAGGCTGTGGTACGTGTGCCTGTCAATCTTCTTAGATTCCGGGTATTTCCGGAGCAGCCTTCGCAGGATCCGCATTCTGCGCATCCAGGTCACCTTCTCTGGCATCCGGAAGTTGGCTGTACCCTTCCGCTTACCGATGCCCATGTGCCTGCCCTTCCGGCGAGCCAAGGTGCTCTTCCGGCATCGCCCGAGAATGGACGGTCACAGGCTTGTGGATGCTTGGCCCATCTTTGATCAATTTCCAGATCTGCTGACGGGAATTGGCATTGGCGATTTCACTGGTCTCACTGGGGTCCAACCAGACCTTCTTTTTGCCACAGCGGAGGATGCTGGAGGCCAGCCTCTTCTGAAGCCTGAGCATACTCATGGCTGCGGCCGCTGCAGCAAAAGGAAAGAACTTATTATTATTATTATTATTATTATTATTATTATTATTATTATATCATCATCATCATTCTGTGTCTTTACTGGGTCCTTATATACATTTATTACATTGGCACTAATCATTGGCACTGTAATTCATGGCTTTTTAATGAAAACAAACAAGAACAAAAAAAAAAAAAAGATTGACACAGTGAGGGCAGCTCCTGTAAGGAGATTCTTCTGTGAAACAAGAAGCCAACTGGCCTGTTGCTGCAGATGGACCCCGCTAGGCGCTTGCTCTCCTCCTGCAGGGGAGCAGTCAGCTTCCCAAGCAGAAGCGCAGGTGAAAGGGGTGGGGCAGCGCCATCTGAGACCCTCTGGTCCATCCCCCAGATCAGCAGGACTGAAGGCCACGGTAGAGCACAGCCACACTGTGGCTTCTGGCACCAACCCTGTGCTTCGCTGTGCTGGGACCATGGGAAGCAAGTCCGGGTGGTGGGCGTTCCCATGGGAGGACCTCCAGAGAGCGTGGGCTGGGGCTGCTTTCCGGATCATTTCGTCTTCAGAAGTTGACAGCTCCGAAGGGATGTCAGGAATCTGACATTGGTCCTGGCCCAGCGCTGCTTTTCAGGGGGGTGTTCTTGTTTGTATGAATAAGTACCCGTGCCCATTGCAGGCCTCTGTGGGAAACGCCCCCAAGCGAGATTTCGGCATGGAAGGGCAGCAGCACCCTCTCCTCTGCCTTGTGCTGGGGCCTACTAGATATAGATTGGGTCAAGGGGCGCCCAACGGTGGACGTCTCAGCCTGTGCTGTGCTCTCCCTAGGGTGCCCGAGTCTTTCGTCTTTCCGGGGAGGGATGAGCCACTACATTTCCTAGCAGGAGGAATCCTGGCGGGTTTGCTCTGCAGGTCCCCTCTCTCCTTCATCCTTCTCTCACTGGTGAGGAGCCGCAGCCTGCTCGCTTCTCACCCCGCTGGCCCAAGGGCCCAGGCCTACCCAGACAGAGCTGGGCTTCACCTCCCAACACCCGGTGAGCTGTAGGCCCCCACCACGGCAGGCAGGTATCTGACCTGATGCTAGGATTCGTGTAACAGGTATGTGCACATAAAATACAGATTTCAAAGTAGTGTTTTCCCACATTAACAGTGTAACAACCTTTGCAGGGACATCTTCCTAAATTCTCTGAAGGAGCAACCAGAAAGCCTAATCGCCATGGGAGGACAAGGTAGACAGCAGGGCCAAGGTCCTTGCGTGGGGGACACTCTTTTGGGAAAACACGACGATAGTGCCGTGTCAGAAGGGGCACATTTCAGGCAGCGCACAGGGCCCACACCCCTGCAGTCACACTTCTGTGCACAGGAACCCAGACTCTGAGCAGGGCACCAACATATGAGCTGTGTTAAACAAAATCACCCCCACAGTCGCACTCCCTGGGTACTAGGGATTGAACCCTGAGCCTTTACCCTGAACAACACCCTCAGCCCTGTTTTTCATTTTGACTCAGGATCGTACTGAGTCACTCAGCCTGGGCTCGAGCTCGTACCTTCCTCCTTCAGCCTCTGGAATAGCTGGGATTAGAGGCACACTGCGCTGTGTGCAGCTGCAGTCGCCAACTGCGGACTAATTACTGCACATCTCTGGAACATATTCACAGCTTCAGTTTTTACCAAACATACTCATCTTACTTTGCAAAACTCTTTTTAGTTTGCCCAAAACACACGTTAAAAACTTGTGTTTCTGCATATGCTTGCTTGGTAAACTTAGACCAGAACCTCGCTGCTCTGCACAGAGAAGGTCATCAGTGTGTTACAGTTCCACTGGTGCCGTGCAAGCTTTAGATGCTGCTTTACCTGGGAACTTTCTGGTCTAGTGTCCGTGTAGCTTTGGTAATTACAATTGTAGCAAATTACGCAGGTATCTATGTCCTCTGGAGTCACTTATTTAGGCTTTAGTAGCATTTTTGGCCATTTTTGGCACATCCAGAAATCAACATATTTTTAAATGTGCCTCCCATTTATTGTGCTCCTAGAGGTAATGGGCTTGAGGGCTTCTTCACGTGTGTTATGTGGTCTGTGTTCTCCGGCTCCTGGCGCCCTGAGACTTAAGGGGACAATGGATGAATGAGCCACTATTATCTCTGGCTGAGTCTTCTGTGCTCTTTCTGTCTTGTCTGTAGGACAGAGGAACTTGTACACTGAAATACAAAAACATGTCTTTATAAAGCAGCACAACGCTACCTCCCTCCCATGTGTGTTGTCCTCATGTGTTCAAGCTCTACACCAGCAAGAAGCAGGAGCTGTGCTCGCAGCACACATCAGGAGAAGGCTCTACTGGAAGAGAGCCTTGCGCACGTTTCTGTCCAGTGCCTGCTCTTGCTGAGGGGGCGGTTGGGTCTGAGCTCTGAGAGCCACCAGTGCTGCTGTGCTGCTGTCCCCGAGGCTGCACATTCGGCGTGCGTCCACTGAGCTCACGGCCTCCAGTCTGTCTTAGGCCCCACTCGTGGGCGTTCCCCTAGGTATGAACTGAAGACCTGTTCTTACTACAGTCAGGCAGTATATGTGGTAGTATGCAATGATATTCTTCTTCCTGTGTTTATTATTATCATTATCATTATTATTATTGTGTGTGTGTGTGTGTGCACATGCACGCAGGTTTCACTATGCAGCTCTGACTCGTAGTGATCCTCCTGTTTTCTGCCTCTGTAGTGACCACCACACCTGGACTCCATGGCTGGCTCAGTGCACCCATGCGCAGGGCCGGTGCAGCGTGTGGTGCCAGGGATTGCACCCTGGCCCTGGCGCTTATGTAAGCAGTGCTTAGTCCACTGAACTATCTTGCTGGCCCCTGTTTATTATTTTTGCGAGTGTCTTGGTTACACAGTTGTATCAATTTTAAATTGTGTGAATTTTCACAGGATGCAAAGATTTCTTATAATTTTTTATAAATTTAACTTTTATTGCTCCATGTTTGCAGTACAGAGCAAGTATATTCATAATGACAGAAGCTACAGCCGGCTTGGGTGACAGAGTGGCAAGGCTCAGCGAGCTGCTCGAGGCAGCCCTGGGCTAGGCAGCGGCTTCCCAGGCACGTTGTGTGGCTCTGGGCACGTGGAAGCTCCTGTGGGTCACAGCACAGCCTGGAACAGAGGGGCCTGTGTTTCCTCCAAGAAACTCTCCCAAGAGGGAAAAACACAGAACTGAGGGAGACATGCCCAAATATTTTTCACAAGTACAGTAATCAAAGGCATAAAGAGAAGCCGATAAGAGGCACAGTCCTTTCTCCTCAAGCACAGCAACAGAGAAGAGGCGTACGGCCCTGACAGCACTGGAAAGTCTTCTCAGAAAGTTTTGCAAGTATCGCTCAAGAAATAAAAAGCATACGATGTGACTTGCTCTTCTCCCACAAAAGGAAAATGTCTTCTAGAGTCTGTCTTGTGTCCACCTGGTGCCAGGCAAGGCTTGGCGCTGGGTTTTCTCTCTCTATGAATTCACACGTACTAGTCATTTTTAAAAATCTCTCGAAGGCCTTTAAGAACTCAACTTTTCAAATTTAGGTGAAAAACATAAAAGCAGAGAGTAGAAGAAATCAAGCACAGTTTCAAGTTCGGGTTTTAAGTATAAAAACCATCTGAGATCAGTCCTGCAAACAACCCTGAGAGTGTTTGCCAAGACACATTACACTTTCCTGCAACCGAGCCGCGAATGCCCCTGCCTGCGCAGTGCATGTGCACGACCTCTCCCACCAGCAGAGAAACACCTTGCTGAAGCGCTGCATCCTCTGCCCCAGCAGCAGGCTGATAGCTCAGTCTTGCTGTATTTTCGCAGCGCCGGGCTTGGGGTGCAGGACCCGAGGCAGCGTACCAGGAAGCTCAGGGAAGGGTGCTGCTGTGGGGCAGTGTCTTCCTGACCCCAGTGAGTGTCAGCAAGTCCTGCCCACAGGCGACGCCATTCGTCCCGAAGACTGCGCGCGTGCAGGTGAAAGAGTTTCTTGAGTTTCCCATGCAGGGGAGGTAACTATGTTCGTATTAATTATTAGAAGTGCCTGCCCAGTATGGTCGACCCCAACACATTATTTCCGTTTCCACAAATGCACGCGAGTTTGTCTGACAACTCCTCTGTGCCCTACAGCGGTTGCATACAGCCGTTGTTCGCAAGTTACTGCTGCTTCCGCAGTGCCTACCGGAGCCTAATGAGCCTGGTGGCTGTAGTTTTTCTTTTTTATGCATAAACAGTGCTTGAATGACACTGCATTCAAATGGTATGCTTTTTCAGTAACCTGACTTTACCAAATGGGTTTCCTCAAGCGAAAGGATAAGAATTCTACAATAATGCGTAGAACAATCTGGAGGCTTTCACACCAGGGAAGCTTTAGGTCCATGTTGTCTGAACCTAGGCACAAGTTGGCCCATAATGCAAATTTGAGAAACTGCTCTGTATTTGCTGGAGTAATTGGAGAAATTTTGCTGATAAATCAGTCTCTTTTAATAAGGAAAAAGAACCCATGTAGACCCTAGAAATTCATAACCCCTTAGTACATAGTTACCACATCTCACTCAGGGAAGGCAAATTTTAAAGCGGATGACCAGGATTGTCTACAGTCTTCCCTTCCAGGGTGCACAGCCGATGGACTCCTCATGTTCTATGCACTATTGTGCCATCATGTTTTGAGTGAACGAAAACAGTATTTTAAGAACAGTGTTTTATTTTGAAATTTTACTACATTTGTTGGTCAGTGAATTGTAATTAGAATGAGGTGTTTTACAACATGTGCAGGCAGATATTTTCTGTTCCTGTAGAGAGCAAGAGATCGGCATTAACCCCTGTAAGGCAAGCAATGATGTTTTTAAAGATAAGCTCTCTGACTTTCACCATCCTAAATACAGCTGCTTTTCTTCTTTACTACATTTCTCACTGACAGCAGCCAAAAGCAATTGTTAACAAAGGGCGCTAGAGAAATTCTTAGTGACAAAAGCATGGAGCAGAGAGCGGTTCTGCAGGAGTTTGTACCATGCTTAAAGCAAGGTGGGTGAGGTTCATGCCTGGAATCCCAGCACCTTGGAGGCCCGCGGCAGGTGGTGAGACGCTGCCTCAGAATACACAGGAGAGAGAATAGGGGTGCAGCCAGGGCAAAGCCTTCCTAGGATTGCTCCCCAGGGCAAGGAAGGCCAGGAGAGAAGGGAGGGAGGGGGCAGGGCGGGCGACAAGTGGCGCAGGGACCCTTCCTAAGCATCAGTGTCGTAACTCGGTCGAGGCCTCGCTACTGCTCAGACTGTGGCTCGGGCTCTAGAGTCAGCATAGGTGAGCCCCTCACAGCCTGTGGCCCACAGCAGCCGTTCCGTGAGCGTGAGCACCACGCTGGTCATTCTTGGTTTGTGCTTCCTCACGATCGGCAGAGGGGCTCAGCAGATTGGTCTGGGTGCTAACGAAGTGGTAGGCCAGCATACCTGGCTCCTTCACAAGCGCTGGGGAGAGCTGGCCAAGGAGCAGGGTTTCTGCCGCTGCGCTGATGGTTTATCCTCTCCCTTTCAGCATCCATGTTGGTAGAGGTGTTATCTTCCCTGCAGGCAACTCTGGGGGCCAGAATACTAATCAGAGTGTGGTGTAAGGCATTGCAGGGGATTGCTAAAGACCTCCACTCTTTCCAAGAGAAGGTTGGGGATCACATGTACCTCTCCTGAACTGGAATCCAGCTGGCAAAGAGTTCCTTCCCACCTTCCTTCTAAGATGCCCTGAGCCTTATTAAAAGCCATCAGTCTTCCATAACTTTGACCTTGAACCCAAAGCTTACAATAGTGAAAATACTCCTCTTTTATATGAATTGGTTTAAAAATCTTCCCTGGAAATATGAATAATAGCTAAAGATATGTGTAGGCTACTTGGCTTGCAAAAGTAACCCCCAGCAGATCTGAATTGCTTGAGCCCCAGGGCCAAGTCACTGACTCGTCCCTGGGGGCTGTGTGCCCCTCATGTGCACACAAGTCTCTGCACTGATGTGTGCAGGCACTTGTCTTGCACACTAGCTTAGCAAGCCTGGCGGTTGTAGACCTGTTAATATGGAGCAGAAATTCTCATTTTTTTTTAAACTGCAATTTCTTGTAACTCATTCAAAGAAACAAAATCGACAAATACTTTTGCTGACAATGGATACTCCTAACTTTAAAAATACCAGCAGTATGGGGTGTCTGCACAGACTTGGATCATAACAGAAATGCAGATGTTTTCATAGGTGTTTGCCAGTGTAACCATCTTAAATCTTAGCCTGAGAGCAAGTCTAGGTCACAAGTAGCTGGGTTTAAATACGAATCATTAAAAAATCATCAAGGTGAGTTGACAATAATGAGGTTGAAAGAAACAGACTTTATTAGAGTGAGAATAACAGCACTTGATGGGACAGAAGGACCAGAGTGTGTAGTGTGCATAGGTAAATCCACCAGTGTGAAGCCAGCATAACCAATTTGCTCTAACAAAAGAAGGGGGTGAGGACTAGCCCCTGGAAGCCCCTGCCGCCGCTCTCCATGCTGGACATGCTTCAAGCATCTCCTTTCGAGATTCCACTGGCTTCCTTGACCTGTGTGAGCTCAGGCACAGGGCGCCATCTGCATGACCTCTGATGCTGGACAGTGCTTGTTTTGTTTTGCTCACTCATTGGGATATTAAATTTAAATTCTCAAGTAAAGTCTATTAAGTACTAGTTTTAATTCATGAAAATTAGATTTTCATACGCCAATAACTGCTGAACACCCTCTCTCCAAGGATGCACCAGACCTGTGGATCCCGAAGGGTGGAGCAGAGGATTTCCATACTTGCATCAGCAGGGTCTTCACGGTGCTCAGGGCCAAGCATCGTATTGAAGGTCATCCACATAAACTAGGCCAAAGTGTCCAAAAGGCATAGATTCAAGTTCAAACCCCGCCCTCCAGCAGGTGCCTGATGTGGAATAAGTCAGTTCCCATTCACTTTTCTGGTCTTTGACATAGAGATGCTCAGGCCTCATTGATCGGTAGTAAGTTATTGAAACCAGGTCGTCCATGGAATGCTTTTAGCATATTTCCCTCATGTACAACTCTGTCAGCACCACTTCCTGGGATTCATTTTGTTATCTTCCATAGGTTTTAGCAGAGAACCATAGAATGGCAGTTATGTATTGAATTGAAATGGAGTAAGACTTTAAGACTAGAATGGATATAAAGAACCTGTTCTGGTTTTTCCCCAGATCTGATGTTTGTATTAGTGATACGGTGGAGATAATGTGACTCCCCACTTGCTAGATGCCATATATGCCGAGTTCGTGTTCTCCAAACTCTGTGAATTTATAGGGACCATGAAAGTTCAGAACAGGAAACCCATATCCAGAGAGCTGGGTCCTGGAGGTCAGCCCGGCTCCGGAATGTGGACCCACTTCTCAGAGGTAGCTCTGCAGAGCGAAGTCACCCGGCAGATACAACGTGGGTCAGAAAGGTGATCAACCAATAGGACAAGCCCGGCTTCTCAGATAGTATTGGCCCAGTGCACAAGCAGGTCCCTAGCAAGTGTGCGTGGACAGGACCTTTCCAGAGAGGGGTGGATCAGGAGGCCCTGGTCACCCACCTTGTGACCGGTGTCTGCCTAAACCTGATTGAGCTAGGTGATGCACCTGTGGCATAATCTCTAGTATGTCGCTGTCTCTCGTGGAGGTGCAGGGGCCTGCATGTTCTGTCCCTGCCCTGAGGCCCAGTCTCCAGCTGCAGTCGCAAAGTTTTCTCATCTTGTGCACTTGTGATGTCTTATGGCCTATAATATTTTTACCTAAGTTAGCTTCCTGGAACATTGGGCACAATCCCCATGTCAAAGTAAATGTGGGCCAAAAAAGGGATTTACCAAAAAGTTATCTTTCCTATGCTTCTGCTTCAGGAAGAGTATATTTGATAAAAAAAAAAAAAATTCAAGAAATCTGCCTTGTCTTACTGGTTTAAATAGCATATTTTAATATTTCCTATAAGGTCGAGAATTGGGAAACATGATTTTGTATATTTTTTTGGTATTTTAGGGCAAGGTCTACAAAATGTTGAGGCTCTCACACTGGATCAGATTCATAGTGATCCACCTGCTTACAGCCTCTCGAGAGCTGGGATTGCAGGTGACCCCACCATGCCCAGGCTCCGCTGCTGTCTCATAGTGCCCTGGGAGCAGGGCCAGCATGGTAGGTCTGTCCTGGCAGGCCCGGTGATCAAACTCCTGGCCCCTGTGCCTGCTTGCAAGTGCCTTAATCTGCTGAGCTATTTGGCCAGACCTATTTTTTTTTTTTATTTTAAAGAGAAAAAGAAGTAAAAAATGATACAGTATTCCAAAACAAGATTATAAGAAATTAATAATAATTGCTATATTGCATATTGCTACCTCAAAATAGTTGTTTCAATTGCCAGTTACAGGCATGCAAAATTGAAATGACAATTGGGCACTACTTACTTTCAATGAACCAATAGGAATTAGTAATACAATTATCTTAGCTATCTTGAGTGTATATATATATAGATATAGTCTTGTTTTATTTTCTTCTTTTCTCCTTTCCTCCACCCCAGCCATTCTTTGCCTCTGAGCAGTTCATTTCCCTTCCACAATATCTGTTGTACCTTTTGTATTTTATTTACTTTTTTTCTTTCTTACACTAGGGAGGCAATATGCTGTCTACATGTGTGAGTCTGATTTATTTCACTGAAGAGCCTGGTCTCGAGTTGCATCCATTTACGTATAAAAGCCCCCATTTCATGCTTATTTATGGCTGAGTAGTATTCCTTTAAATAAACAGCCCACATTGTTTGTATCCGCTTCTCAGGTGATGGGGATCTGGGTTGCTTCTAAGATTTAGCTATGACAAATTGTACTGCTATAGATGGGTGCACATATATCATGGTGGTATGATGTTCTCAAGTTGTCTGGAAAAATACCCAGAAGGGGAGTAGCTGGACAGCTGGCTGGAAGAGGCCTCTAGGCCTAGTCGTTTTGTTTTCTAGAAGTCATCACACGGATTTGCACAGTGATTACAACATGTTTCTGTTGTTGCAGTATAGTGGTCCTGTATTAATTCACCCAGTCACATACTGTTGTTTCAGCACTGAATCAAGTTTATGTACGGAGTATCCGGACTCCACGACTGACGCGTGTACCATGATGCGTGACGAGGCTGCAGCCTTCTTTTCTGTGCATTTACATGCTAAGAAGGGAAATCAGAGACGTCTCCTCTGAAAGGGGCATTTGCTCGTAGACCAGTATGAGGCTAGTAATGCAGTGCTGTGCAGGTCTTGTTGAAGCAAATCACAAGACATGGAAACAGAAAGTCTGAATGTCTGAGAGAATAACAAATGCCAGGTACGTGAGGAGAGGGAAGACGGGCCCATGCACCTGCTCAGACACGGCAGGTCACCGAGAGGAATTGGCAGTTTTTTCCCTGAGTTTAATCAGAATCTTTCGATTTTTCTTTTCATCAAAGGACGGAATTTTGGTTAAAAAAAAAAGGAGAATTCTGGCTTCTGTACAGATGATCGATGTGGGAGAAGCAAGGTGGGGAAAGGAGCAATCCGGCCCAGAGGAGAGCTGGGCGGTGGTGCCCTGTGAGCTGCAAGGTGGCGAAATTTCAGACTCACTCGGAGGCAGAGCCGGGAACTCCAGCCGGGGCACTGGGGGTGGGAGTGAGCGACTCAGAGGATAGTGAGGCGGATTCTTTGCATTTAACCTACAGAAATTTGAAAATAGTTGTTACTTAGGGAATCCCAGATCAGGAATGGAGAGGTAAGAGGTTCCTCCATTCCTAAGGAAGGGCTCTGCGGCATAAGTCAGAAGTTGGGCTTTGCTCGCTGGACATGCAAATCTAGGGAGGCGGGAGGGCCAGGGCTGCTGGGAAAGTGCCGAGACAGACCGGAGCGTCGTCCTTGTGTGCTGGCTCAGATCAGAGGGGCGGGTGGAGCTACCCTAGCCCAGGAGCTTATGGGTAAGGAAAACGGAGCTCACTGGTCAGCGGAGGTCACAGAAGAACCGAACGTAGCAAAGGGATCCGAGAACAACTGGCAAGCGAGGCAGGAGAAACAGAGCTTCTGGAAGCGGAGGAAGGGCAGCGTCTCAAAGACGAGAGTAACCTGTGGCGTCAAATATCTTAATTATAGTAGTAGAGAGATAGGGCTGGGGAGATAGCTCAGTGTTGTAAGTGCCTGCCTAGCAGGAGCAAGGTCCTGAGTTCAACCCTCGGTAGCGAGAAAAACAAAATAGAGAGATAGTCCTCAATTTCACTACAAAGGAAACAGCAATTTGCAGGCAGCAAGATGGCTTATGTCTAGAGATGAAATCTGTTGGTGTGAAAATGTCCCAAGCTTATTTGCCTCCCCTGCTCTGTCGACATAATTCTCCCCCTCTTTTCTGCTTTCCCCAGGAATCCTGAGTGTCAGCAGCCAGTGAGCACGGCCGCTGCCAACTTCCCATGTAGCTATAAAGCTACGAGAAAAGTAGATTAAGTCTATTTTTCAAATCTGTCTGCTCCTATTAAAGGAACACCTTCATGCAGCAAACTTCAGAGAATAAAAGTACTAGGAAAAAAAGGAAGTTACCGTGATAAAGGCAGGGAATAGTATATTTAGCTCAAATTTTTACAAAATCAAAAGGAAAAAAGATTAACCTTGAAGCAACCGTGGCTCCCATGTTCCATAGATCTTCCCCGCATTTCCCACAGCAGAGGTCACCTCTTTCCCTTAAGCCAACATTTCCAGCTCAGGAGGCCCTTCGGTCCCTTCGCACCTCCTCCCTGATCGTCCCTGATTGTCCCTCTGCCAGGGCCCTACGTGCATGTGCCATCAGGCTTGGGGCCATTGGACAGTCAAATACTGAACAGAGAAGTTATATGTGGAGTCCGGAAACCACAGAAACAAAGTCTTACACAGAAAAAAAATTGTCCCATGTGCACGTAGCTTGATTTTGGTGAGAGAAGGGTTCTCAAATTACAAACACTAGCAAAAAACACTGTTCCCCAGGAGAGGGAGTGTGACTCTTGACATGACACCTGTTGGCCTAAAAGTGGCTTGGGTTTATTTGTTGCTGTGATTTTTCTGTCTATTTTAAATATTCCCAAGGGTGTCGTGATACCATCTACCTTTCCAACATGTGAATATTTTAAGTGAGATCTGTTGGTTTTTTCTTTAAAGAAAAAACAAAACAACTCTCTTCATTTTTACCTTAATATATTGCTTTTGCCAAACCACCAGTTTTTATTTCTTATGGGACTAGAAGAACGTCTATTGAAAGCTCCTTGCGTTTTGTTTTTTGTGCTTGCCAGGCAGGTGCTTATGCCACTGAGCTATCTCCCCATCCCTAAAGCTCCTTCTCTTTCTCCTTCTCCTTCTCCTTCTCCTTTTCTTCCTTTTCCTCCTCCTCCTCCTGCTTCTGCTTCTGCTTCTCCTTCTTCTTCCTCTTCCTCCTCCAAAACTTTATTAAATAAACATGAAGCTAAAGTACATTTTACAGAGTAAAATTGTCTAGATTTTAAGATACATTTTGGTGAGTGAAATTTAACATTATCTCCACCCAAATCCTCTGTCAAACTGGAATTGAGGAAGTTTCACAAATTTTAAATTCTTAGAAAGCATTTTCAATTCTTCACTGGAAATGCACAGCCCAGTGGTCAGCCGGCCCTCCCGCAGCCTGTCGAACCGTCTCTCCTTTTCAGTCAGCCACAACTGCATTTCTCTTGGCAGACAGGGTGATTCCTCAACTCACTTTGGTCTGTTGATGGTCGGAATATGACTGGGCGGCCAGCCTTTTCTTTCCAAATGGTGCGTCAAGTGCCAATTCGCAAGGGCTCTAGCAATAGGATACCACCATGAACTTTCTCTCTGTCTTCCATTACTTCGTGTCAGTGTTCTTTTCCATCTAATGTTCAAATCATTCTAGGCTGAAATCATTCCCCACGTTTATGCTGATTTATAATATGCAACATTTGGATATCTGTAAGGATCAGCTTTTCTTTTTATCTACTACAGCCGTACTCACCTTTTCATAGACATATTGGCGTTTCCATCTGTTTTCCACGATCCTATCATCTGCGATCTTCTAGAGTCAGGCTTTCAGGAAATGAGCACAATGAAGAGAGGCTATGAGGGTATGCCCTAAACAGCAGTCTAAGCTCACATGAGCCTGTGCTTAGCGGGGTTGTGTCAGTGAGGCAGCCGGAGAGCCGAGAAACACCGGAGAACGATCACAGCAAACTTACCTGAAAATGCAGTTGCAGGCTGATTTTTCCTTTGAGGGTTTTTGATAGTTCTAATGCTTTTAAATAGCCGTGGCTTTACCATTCACCACTTGTTATTACACAAATCTCTAATGTAGTAATTTTAGAATTACATGAATGGTTCAATCAGTGAGGAGCAGGCAGTAGTCTGGGGAGGAGACACCTAAGTGATTATCATAGATGGCAACTTTGATAAATTGATAAGTAACTTTCATAATGTGCCTCATTAACTAGTGGCATAAATTAATCTGCAAACATGTTTACAAGTGAAAAGAAGTCAATTGCTCATAAAAATTGTTTTGTTGCTAGAAAAATATGTTATTATATAAGGTGGTCCCTCTCTATATCCCTGTCTCATTCGTTGTACAGAAGCTCTGTAAAGAAACATAAATGTGGTCCGAGAAGAAAATCCTTCTGCTGTGCTCTGTTCCTCCTTCAGCCCTTTGTTGCTGCCTGACCACTGTGATTATCATTCTTCCCTGTAAATGAGAAGCTTGGGAGCCAGCACGAGCTCCGGGGGTGAGACTCACTGACCCATTTGCTGCAGCCCAGCTGGTCTCACTGCCACACTGGACCTCCCGCTGCTTCAACACGGCGCTAGCAGGAAGCGCCATTCTACCAAGGCCAGCGTTGCCACAGTGTTCCTAGGCCTGTGCTGCCATGTGTTGACCTTCTAAAAATAGCTGCAGAATAGTAAATATGATTAAACAAGCTTACTGCATTGAATTTTAAATGAAATAAAATTTCACAAGAGTTCTCTTCCCAAGGAAAGAAGAATATTTTCAAATAATAGAATTAACTACAATGCAAATTAAAAACATGATATTCTTACTTTCATAACATATTGTAGACATTCGTTTTGCTCAGCTCACTTGCATATTGTATTCTGTCAGCTGAAGGCCTTCATATACCTGCACTTCATGCCAGGCTTGTCATTTGATTTTATCTTTCTCTCAACTCATCTTTCTCCTTTCTTTTTGCAAACCTACGGACCTCTCCAATGTAGTTAAGTCCAACTTTTTAATCCCTGCCCACCTCTCTCAGTACTGCTGTTGCATGAGTCTGCAAGGCTGCTCTGGAAAGGAAAGCAGGAACACTTCAGTGCTGCGGCCGCCCGTCCTGAGTGTTGGGAGGTGCAGTGTGCTGCCAGTGTGGTATTATGAAGGGTTCTGGGCTTCTATGTGATCAGATACTAATATGAGTTGTGCAGTATTATTTTCTCCTGCTCTTGTAATACCAGTGTCGGAAGCCTTGAGTTGTGTGTGAGCCATGCAAGCCTCTGTAACCCAGTCAATCACAGGAATAAAAGAATCCTAAATGCACAGAAGGATCTTTTAAATTCTGATAAGTAACTTTCATAATGTGCCTCATTAAGACACATGAAGATTATCCTGGTTATTGAATAGGATTTCAAATTTGAAAGAGAAAATGTTAAGGAAACTGTCTTTTTTGATGAATAAAATTAAGACTAACAGGAAAGGTGAGAAGAAGAATTGATTCATCCTTTATAAAAGTTACCTAGGCCAGTGGACTAAGCACCTGCTTAGACAGGCCCAAGGGCCCGGGTTCCATCCCCAGCACAACACGCTACGCCAGCCCTGCCCCTGGGTGCACTGAGCTGGACACCTAGAAGGGGCCTAGTCTGTAATCCCAGCTGGGGAGGCTAAAAACAGGAGGATCACTATGAGTCCAAGATGTGTAGTGAGACCCTGTACCAAATACATAAAATAAATAAATAAAAATTTCCCATACTTACCGTGCCAGTGTCCTCTAGGTGAAATCCTTTCAAATAGATAATCTGTTACCTATTAATTTACAAGGGATTTGTTACATAAATATAGGAAAGGCTTTGTGTATTGCCCCTGTAATTATTAGATCCTTTTTAAAGATAATAAAACACATTTCTAAAGTATTTTGATGTTCTGTATATTCTGACACTACTATTTAAGAGTTAAAGAATTGTAAATGGCAATTGATATTTAATTAATTAGTCTGATAGAAATAGTTCCAAAGCTGAATTTAGCATAACAATCATGAAATATAATTTGCTGATTTAATATTTTCAAGAGAAGAAATTGGATACCAGAGTTTCACCACGTTTGGCAAGTAACTATACATTGAAAGTTTCAATGACATAAGGCTCTTCCTTGGTATTTCACTAGTATTTTCAATAATATGCATAGATGTCTACTAAGATCCTACCACTCTAAGTTCATGAATATCCAAGTACAGTAGGGAAGTTACTTGCTTAACAAATTAAATGTAACAGTAGCAAATGGACAATGGCAACAAGTTGACTATTTTTCTTGGTGGGAGACATTTCACAGAGGATGAAGGAAATGTTAGGGAACCCTAATGCGCTTTGGAAATGCACAAAAGAACAAGCAAGAAGATGGCATTGAATTGGAAATTTTCTCATTCATTGGAAATAACTAGTAGGAGAAAGGGAAGATAAAGTTAATATTACAAATTCACACACTTAAAATTAATAAGCACTCAATTCCAGGTGCGCATGCTGCCCTGGTCCTGCCCCCAGGCATGCTGAGCAGGTGACTGAGTTGGCATGGTGGCACACTACTGTAATCCCAGCTCTGAGGAAGCTGAAGGCAGAAGGATCACTATGAGTCCAATCTGCATAGTAGACCCTGCACCAAATGCGTAAATGGAAAAATAAAAAAAATAAATTTAATAAACAATTGACAAAATAGATCACATATTACTCATACCTGGAGACTTTTATTAAATTATGATTTTAAATAGTATGTATTGTGGTAGAAGTTCTCCCAGAACTTACCAACTTGCTTTTCCTAACTATGCCTGTGAAAGAATTGTCAGTGGATTAAATGATGTTGGTACCCGCACCACACCTTAGGAATCTGGTTCGGTTGTGTATCTCTTCGTGTATGTGTGCTTAGATCCGTGCAGCACACGCTTTGGCTCTGCTCGTGCAGAACTTGTGCGGTCCTTATCTTTTGGCTCATGATATAAAGTAACTGACCTGAAGGGTGTCCCCATGTTGAGCCCACCAGATGCTGTTCTGTACATGGGTCTACTCTTGAAACCACAAAGGTGCGTACTCTTTTCCAGTGCAGTGACCACAGAAGTACCTGGACTATAGATGCTTCAACAGTAGCAACTGCACTTTCTGTTGTTTTTATTGTTGCAATCAGCAGGTCTGTCAGAGAGCCTCTGCTCTGTGGAAGACATTCCATTAAATGCCCTCAGATAAATGGAAGAACAAAACAATGATTGAAAGGTGGTTTTGAAAAAGGATGCCAGAGTATCCTGACACTTGCAGGAGCTCGAGGCCCGTTACAACAAATAGTCTTCATTTCAGTATAATGAAATGTGAGTGAGGAACATAAAATTCTAATTCTCTTGCCGTAGCCCTCCTCAGACAGTGCCTTCCTGGGAGAGCCCAGGCCTCCAGCTCCTGCCCACACTCTGCCGGGCAGAGCAGTTCTCACTACCAAGTGCAAGACAGCTGAGCCAGGTGATCGTGTAGGGCCTCAGGGTGAAGTCTGTGCCCTTTTGGCTGCAGATGGCAGTGGTAGAGCTGCACACGAGCCAGGCTCTGAACTCTGTGGAGCTGAGGGCCCTGTTCCTCAGAGAGATCATCTCTAGGTCATCAGAGCAACTACCATCTCAGCCCCTTGGTGCAGAAATATGATCACAAGGAGGTTTTTACCAGTCATGTACAGTTGAATGCCAAGTCTAGCACGTCTTTGTCCATAACCAGTCTATCTTGGCCTGTCTTATGTCATGGTAAGAGTAATGGATCCTCAATTATTTAGAAAAAAGAACATTCTGTTGCTCCAGCTCTGAATGCTGGGAAGGGCAGGCTCAAGGTGCCAGGCTCCGGTGTGGGTCTCAGTGCTGTGTTGTCCCAGGCTGGCTGCTGAAGGCTGAGGAGACAGAGGAACACAAAGGAGGGGGGCTGGGAAACCTCGTCTTATCAGGAATCTATTCCCCATGTAACTACCCCCTCCCAAGAGCAGCGCAATGGATTCCTAAAATCTGCTTCTCAGTGCAGTTACACCGACAGACTTCTGACACACGCACTCTAAGGGCCACTTTTGAGCCGTGGCACGTGTCCACAAATGCTGTCTTTTCCCTTGCCACAGTGGGTTCCTCTCTAAGACAATTTACTCAGCAAGGACCCTGAAGCTGTAGAAGCTTTAAACAGCGAAAGACTGAAAGCAGAAGATGTAACTATGGACTACTCCTGTATTTAGCTCTGTTAAAATCAACTGAAAAATTTAATTGCATTTAATTACCTGATCATGTTAATCTTCTTCAAGGCTCATGTTGCATTTCTTCAGACACTCACAGACTTCCTATTTGCTGTCCATCGTGATTGTTTCATAAAATGTTATGAAATAAAGGTATTAATTTCTTAATTCAGAGCCCCCTGGGAATTCTTAATGGTGCTGATTGTTTTAAAAGAGATAGAGTGTTTAAAAGTCTGAGAAATTAACAAGGCCATTTGTATTTGAAAATGCCATTAAGAGTGATCAGATTCCCTGATGAGCGTCACTTGGGCTGTCAGTGATTTCTTCACGCTGCTTCTGTAATTCTAGCCTTTAGCATACCTGAACAGGCCAATCTTGTCACTCCTCTCTCCTGTCTTAGTAGAAGTTCTCTATTAAGTTGGGCATATCGAACATGCAGCAGTTAAAAGAAAAGAATTACGTATTTTTAAAGGACACTGTGTTCCTGTGTTGTTAGAAAACATAATGGAACAAACTTACTTGGTTGGTCACCCTCCTTCTGCTGTCTAAGGTCTGAGGACACTAAGAACAGTGTCCCAGGGAGGCAAGAAAACAACCATCGTGAACCAATTAATTAAAAATAGATTTCCATTTTTGAGATAAGATTGTTTTATTATCTCTTGTCAAGTTACTTTTACCCAGCAAAATCCATTATAATTGTTACAAATGGGAAAGAATATTTTAACATATATGAAGAATGTCAAGCAGAATTTTTGGCTCTGACCAAGGAGATCTTTCTTCATTCCTTCCCTGTCTTCCTTTTTATCTCCATGTAAAATCTATTGTTTCATTGGTAATGCTAGGCAAGCTGTATATTCCTGGGTAAAAGAAGTATTACAGAGACACTGTGAGGAACCATGGGTTGGATCGCATCTTACTAGATTGGAATGACAACTTAGAGGAGCTGTAATTGTCCCCTCTAGAAAGAACTTTAGATTCTACTGCACCACCGAATACCAGTTTTTTCAACTATCCCGTAAAGATAGCCATAGTTCTAATGGAGTGTTGTGTGAGGGAAAGTCACAGCTGTGCGCAGAATATGCCCAGTTCCCAGCACCACTGTGCAGCTGATCCTAAACACATAGAGGACTGCAGTGCGACTTTGGGCAGGTGGCCCTGCATGGGGTTGCTGCCGGGATCGACAATTTCCCCTGCGTAGCCCAATATTCTTCACAGTACACAGGGGCTGCTCTATCATTGAAGAAATGTCTGCCTAAGCTAGAGCAGTGACTTATTTCCATTCTCGTTGAGATTTGCAATTATTAATTGTTAAGCTTGTACGTGACCAGAAGAACCATGCCCGGCCTCCGGGCAGTGGCTCCTGGCAGCCGCCCCCCTTCCACTGGACACTGCAGTTTGTGGACTTGGTGACTGTCAGTGTACTTGCTTACACCGATCTCATTAAATACTCATGTTGCTTTGCTTTGTGCTCTGTGGTCCTGGGATGAGAGAGAGGCAGAAAGAGAGTGAGGGAAGGAGAAAGACAGGCAGACAGACAGAGACTCTCTTGTCCCTTTCCACTATGAGACTCGTTTTCTTAAATACTCTCTACTGAACATCAGCTCTGTGGTCAGCCAGGTCTCACTGCTGGCTTATATTGAAATCACCAGTAATTAAAATATCTAAGATCTAATTTGGAAACAACATTATGCTATACAGCAATCATTGTCGAATTCCTTCTTTTTTTTTTTTTTTTTTTTTTTTTTGGTGAAGTTCTGTATCATTTCTAATTTTTTTAAATATTTTGTATTCTCTTTAGATAATAGAAAAAGTCTAAGATCTGTGTCAGCTACACTGATCATATAAAATCACTGGTGTTTTGCATCTATGGATTTTTTTCTTTTAAATTTGAACTGTGAGATTTTTATTTCTGTCTGGAATTTTGCTAACAGCGATCATTCTGTATGGTCAGTACGTCTATTTTTAATGCACCTCAATCATGAAGGAGTTTTTAAAAAATAATTTTATTATCATGCAAATATAAATTTCAATTGGAAAGTGTACGTGTCTGTAGTGTTTGTGTTCCGGTGTACAGGGAGTGGGGTCTGCTTTATGTACTGGTGGATGGTCTGTGTGTTCAGCTGCCTCCGTCAGCTGCGGTCCAGGATTATCAGATGGAAGACTGCAAGAATGATCCCTTCATAAACCCTGCTCCTGCATCACTCGGAGTACTGCGGCTCCTCCAGCCCTCGGGTACACTCTGCCTGGACGATGGTCACTCTCTGTGCAGGGTCTGCACTCTGCAGGTGCTGCTCCACCGTTAGCCATTCTCTAGTCCTCCCAGGGGTGGGTCTGCTGGGGAATCACACTGCCTGTGTGCGCATGACCCTGATTTTTCTTTATAATGATCCAGAAGCACAAGGGTAGTGCAGGCAGTAATTCAGATTCATCAACTAAAAAGAAAACAAGAAACGAAAAGTCTTCCTTTAAGGGAAAAAGTGAAAGTTCAGAACTTAATAATGGCAGAAAAAGTAGTACACTGCATTGCTAGGACCTGCTGTACTAAATGAATCTTTTTATTTGTGACATTGTAAAGAAGGAAAAATAAACTTGTGCTAATTTTGCTGAGGGACTTGGACTGTGAGAGCAATGGCCGCAGTGCAGGATACGTGCCTAATTCAAATGAAAAAGGCATTAAATTATAGGACTTGATGGCATCTTCTGGGGGTCCTGCACTATGTTCCAGTGGAGAATGGAGGGATCGATGTCTAGTACACATGCTTATACTTCTACCGCTATCAGCACCATTTGCATTTAGCGTACTTTATACTCCCTTTCTACACGTTCTTTCTTCTCTCATTTTATTTCCCCAGTACTGGGGACTGAGCCCAGGGTCTCTGCATGGACCCACATTCCTAGCCCTTTTAATCATTATTGTTTGAAAATTTGTCAAATAGGTTCTCACTACGTTGCTTAGACTAGCTTGAACTTCCAGCTGGGGGTGCTCCTGGATGATTTTGGGATTGCGTGCATGTGGGACCACGCTGAGCAAGTTTCGCTTGTTTATAAGTGTTTTATAACAAGTTATTTTATCCTGAAATAGCATTCTTGGAAGACTAGTTTTCTATTTTGAGATGACTGTATAAATTTAGAGGTGTGCCTTATTTACTTTTATCAAAGCCATTGACAAAACTATGAAACAGTATGGGAAATACATGATAATATTGGCTGTTGGCATCATGAGTCAGGCAGGGTGGGGAGCCGACTTTCGTGCCTGTGAGAGTTGGAAAGCTTCCTAGAAAGGAAATCGGCTGCGGTGGAAATGAAAGACCTGGTAATGTACAGTTCAGAAAACAACAACAAAGAAAAGCGGCTGGCACACTGCCAGTCCTGGCTGATCCGCTGTCCACGCCGGCTTGAGGTGTCAGCCACAGGCCACCAACAGTGCTGGGCAGCATGAATATATGTGTTTCATTAGCTTAATGCAGCCGACGCTGAGACTTTGGGGACTCGCTGCTTTAAGTGCTTTCAGGCGGTCCCGAATTAAGGAAGTCATTTAAGTAAGTTAACTCTGCTGTGGTCTATAGAATATTTGATTTATTAGGCTCCAACACAAGAAGATTTAATGCTGTAGGGGGAAGTCGATTGTAAACCGCACGTGCAGGAACAAGGTCCAAGCTCCAGGCCACCAGCGCTGGCAGACGTCGCTCTGCTTGTGTGCAGGTGGACGGGCTGCAGTGGACGCTCAGCTCCCTGGGTTCAGCAAGAAAAACGTCCCATTTGTTAGAGTGGGAACACTGAAAGTTTCCACTCTCAGGGTTGCGTGAGGACACCTGGGGTAGGTCCAGAAGTGTTTGCTAACTTGTGTTTCGGCAGCGAAAAGGCATCCATGTTTGCGCTAGTGAGTTTTGTGCAGGCTTAATGAAATTCAGGAGTCAATCGACCTGCAAAGAGATGACGGTTATTTTGCCTCGGGGCCCTGGTGTTTCCAGATCAAGATCAGAAGGACCTCTTGCTGCAGACCCCAGAGGGGTGGCACACCACCTGGGAAGGGGCAGTGTGGCACAGAAAACTACTCCTTGTGGCCAAGAAGCGAAGCAGAAAGAAGAGGCTGGAAGCCCGTGGCTCCCCAGGTGGACCTGTGGCCAAGGACTTTGTCCCAAGCCCACCCTCTGATGTTCTTCTCTCTTCCTGTGAGCAGCACCTGGGAATGAGCTTTAGCAGTGGACACTGACTACCCAACTTATAGCAGCAGCTTATAGCACTAAGAGAGGGCTCAGTGAAGTCAGGTTCATTCTGAGGGAGGAAGGGAGCCTTGTTGTGGACGGTACATGCAAGGCACGAATGGAAGGGACACGTGCGACCTCACTGAGCTAAGCATAGAAAATCTCAGGTCACTTGAAAGCTTCATCTTGGGGCTAGCAGCTTTTCTCTTTCTTCTCTCTTCTGTTGTCGTCTGCCATGTGCTATCTGCTTGTGGTGATTCTGAATGGGAATCAAACAGGAAAAGTAGCAGCTGGACTCGTGCAGTCTTGAGGATTCCCTGCCATGGCTCCCCAGTGAGCATCTGACAGGACTGCTTTCCGACCTGGCTCTGTTCTTGGAAGACTACCAGCAGAACTCACTCAGTGTCAGAACTAAGGCAAGTCCCAGTCATCCTGGCTGACCCTGTCAGAGTCAGGTAAAAAGGAGAACGTGTGTTACCCACCCACAAGATGCTTACAGAGGTAACAGCTGTAAGGAAAAGCAAGTGAACAAAGTAAGTGCTCCAGGGATAACACCGGGAGGATACAAAGAAGAGAAGATTTCAGAGAGCCAGCGCCCCATAGGCCCCTTCCTGAGGGGAGGTTGCTCATGCTGGCCTTGGAGAATTATCCAAGAAAGTCACAACTTTCACCAGAAACGACATCTGGAGACACCTGGCTCCCTTAGGGTGCCTGCTCTCCATCTCCCAAGGCCAGCTGGTAGGAACCGTGATAAATAAGTGGGTCTGGGCTACCGGCACACGCTGCAACCCCAGACCCACTTATTTATCACGGAGTGCCAAGTGCAACTAAACCTGAATATTGAGGTTTTAGTTTAGGTAAAGCAGCCCGTGCATTAGCAGTTTCTGTCTTCAACATGACACGCATGCCATCGGCTCACTGCCACGGGCCTCAGGATTGCCCACCCCATCTGTCTGCCTGTGGGGAAGGCAGAGTGATGCCTCATGCGGGTGGACTTTCCATCTAGTTTTCCTTTCAGAACTCGCTACCTGGAGAGGAAGATGCTACTGCAGGAGGCTTCCTGCCTCTACTTAATAAGCATCTCGGTGGTAGAAGTAATGCTGCTGCTGGAGTCTTCCTTTCTGTCTCCTGATGCTCAGGAAGGACAGACAGTCTTTCCTTTTTTTCTAGAATCTGTTGGGATAAATGCCCCATCTCTTGTGGTAATTCACAATCTATGCCTTTTTTTAGTAGGCTTTTATTTATGCATTTTTTAGTAGGGCTTTTTTTTTTTTTTTTTTTTTTTTTTTTTTTTTTTTTTTTTTTTTTTTTTTTTGTATTTAGAACAGGTCTATGGGGTCTCACCACACAGATCAGACTCCTAGTGATCCTCCTATTTTCAGTTTCCCAAGCACTGGGATTACAGGTGTGCACCGCCACGCCCAGTCTCAGTTGCCATCTCAGCACACCCTAGGGGCGGGGCTGGCACTGCATACTAGGGATCAAACCCTGGTCCCTGCACCTTCCTAAGCAGAGTAGGTTTTTAAATGCAGTTACTTAACCTATTTGCTACCCCAATATCTTGAGAAAAACATTCCTATTTCAAAATTAAAATTATAGTCAGTGTGTAGCAATCCATTTGAGCAATCAGTACATGGACAAGTAACAAGATAATTATAAATTAATGTAGCCATGTGTCCACCATGTGCCAGGCACTGTGTATCTAGTAATGAGGGTTCCTGATCACTGAAATACTTGCAGACTTACAAGAAACTACTTGGTTATTTGATTATTTTATTTCATTTATTTATTGATTTGTTTATTTTTGAGACAGGGTCTCCTTGTGTAGTTCAGACTGACCTTGAACTCAGTGTGTGGCCTAGGGTGGCAATCACCTGCCTCAGCCTCCTGTACTGGTGGGTGTCACCACACCATTCATAAGAGCTTTCTTATTATCACCTTAACTCTCTTCGTCTGCTCAGACAATAAGTCACTGTGTCTGTAACTAGCCAGGCTTCTTGGAGTCACCCTGAGAAATCCTGATTGTCCCATGGTGGGTAGAGTCAGCCTTCCCTGTGTCACACTCTCAGAGCCTAAACATGTCTCCACTCCAAGACTGCTCTGAGAGTCTTCCCTTCAGAATCAACCCCAGACTAGATCCCGGTGGCCAGAAGACTGGCGAAGTTCTTTTCATGACCGACGACACCTCTCTGGAGATCATTAGATCAGACGCAAGCAAAGCAAACAACCCAGCTTGGGCTTTCTCCTGGACTCACGTGTGGGTCCAGACCTTAGCATCTGCGGACGGGTCCTAGAGGACAGCCCTCTGATTCATTCGGTTACGTGAGGTCAGATTTGCTCAGACTGAGCGAGCCAAGGAGGCTGGCCCACCGCTCAGCTAGCCTTGGCTCCTTCGCCTCCCACTTAGAACCATCATCGGAAGCTGGTTTCCCTGGTTGGGCACTGCCCCTCGGACACCACTCTGCACTGCTCTGGCCCCTCACGACCACCTGAAGCTGGTTTTCCTCTGGATTAAAAGCCTCAGTCACCTTTAGGCCTCTCAGTAAACTCGTTTCTCCTTGTCAGTTTCTGTGCAAAGCTAAAAAGACTGGCAAGCCGCTGCCCAGGGATGACCACATTTGCCACATCGGAATTCGCTGTAGTTCATTTTTCAGGAGTTTTTTTCCCCCTCTGCTGCAGCCCCCTCCTGCCCACTGGGTGGAACTTGACAGAAATCTGTCTTGATGATAGAATACTACTTCACTTATCAATAAATAAGAGAAACACCCAGATGTCTTTCCTGGTAAATATATGAAACTTTTTCTTCTCTTGTATGTTCTGAAAAGTCACCTGTAGTCAGTCTTAAACTTGAAGATTTTGGGGTTAGGGGTGCTTATTCAATATTACTCAAGCATCTGCTTGTCCCAGGAATTGAGTGCTAAGAATATGCATCAATGCTTCTCCAAGGAAAAGTGCCATTGGGTTAAGAGACATACAAATAATTCATAGCTATATCAAGTATTATTGCCACAGTCAAGGGGGAAGTGTACAATTTGATAGCAGCCAGCTTTCAGAAATGTTAGATTCTAGATCCATCCTTTTTTTCTTTTTTTAATCTTATATTTATGTATTTGCTACAGGGTCCCACTACACTGATCAGACTCATAATGACCCTCCCATCTCAGCCTCCCCAGTGCTGAAATTACAGGGGTCTCAGGGCTGGCACAACATGTGGTACTGGGATTGAACCCAGGCAAGCACTTAGGCCACTGAGCCATCTCCACAACCTTTAGCTCCACTCCTTATAGGTCCTAATGTAGCTCCTGTGCTTCTTGAGCTTACAAGGAACATTTGTTGGTGTTGATAACACAACGTATATAGAAATCAGAGAATAGGGGAGCACAAAACACTCTTGCTAAGAGTCGAGACAGACGGCGAGCTTGGTGATGGTGGCAGGGCCACTCTGCAGGGGGCGGCTCCTATCACCAACACTAAGGATGGCCGGCCCCAGATGGCCCCCGTGCAGTGAGTGCTGGCTGCACGCTGGCACATCGGCGAGGGCATACCGTGGAGACCTCGAAGAAGCTCCGGTGGGCGTGGCTTCCCACCTGGTGGGAGGTGGCCAGAGCACCCCTGGAAGTGTCCCCGTTTGCCACATCTCTTCGTGCTTCTGTGCTCTTATCATTATCAATGGAAAGGTAAGACGTCAGAGCTAGCCTTGTCCGGATGTTTCTCCAACTTACTCGGGATAGTTGAACCGAACTTTAGGGCCACTTTGAGGAGAGATGCTCATTATCTGTTATTCGTAATGGGGAGGTAAGATGGACTCAGAGGAGTGATAATGTGTGCACGTGCCTTCTTCTCCATAGTAGAAAGAGCTGAACACTCAAGTCAAGTGTTCTAACTTGTGCCCACATTTCTCTAGGCTGCCTCAACTTCCTGATGTTACAGTTTCAAACCATAAGACCAGGACTCGAAAACAGTAGTTAAGCTCTTAATGAAAAGTTGAAAATCTTGGAAGTATTTTTGAAGACATTTCATCAATGAAGATTTAGGCTTCATTTTAAGTAATATTTTCTGTTGGATATTCTCTTGGCTATTTGCACTTTTCATTTATGGTTCTTTTTCGTAAATCTTTGATCTGCATTGTTGTAATACAACGTGTTCCTACTATTCAGTGGAAATACAATCTTATTCTCTAAGGGTTAAGCTAAAAACAAGGATCAGTGGCACTAAATACAGTGTGGTAGAATTGGGTGTTTAAAATGAGCTATACATGTTTTAGATACTTATTTTTTGTTTTATTTTGTATGTTGGGGAAGGGTCTACAGGGTGTTCAGGGTCTCACTACTAGATCGGACCCATAGTGATCCGCCAGTTTACAGCCTCCCAGGAGCTGGGATTACAAGTGTGCTCCACCATGCCCAGTCTCTGTTGCTGTCTCAGCACACCCTGAGGCTGGGGCCAGCACAGCAGGCCTTGGGATCGAACCTCTGACCCCTGTGCCTGCTTGCACTTGCTTTAATCCACTGAGCTAATTGGCCGGCACTTAAATACTTGTAAGAAAGCATGTATTTAAAAAAGATCTTGCATCCTGTTACTATTTCACTACCTCACTTATAAAGATTTCCCCTTTCCTACACCCTAAGTTTTTGTTTCCAAGTTAGACATTAATATTACATTGTTTTGATATGTATTGCCATAATCAAAACAGCATAGGAGTGAAGGCCAACCCTGGGACCTCTCAAAGCTGCTTTAAAGGGGATGTAAATAAGACATTAGACCTCTGATCGTCTCTCTGTGTGTCTCTTACTGCCTAGCTCTGGAGTTTGATTTACAGCCACGGTGCTGTGCTCACCAGCCAGCACTCTATCTGCAAGCTGGGCTCCTTCCCAGGGGACTAGAGGACCTTTGGCTGTGGACTTGTGCTCAGTAGAACTCTTGTGCACCGCTGTCCTTCTTGCCCACCAGTCTCCCTAATGTCCATTTTCCACCTTTTTTTCTAACCCTATTCCATAAGTATTCCTAGGAAAGTGCATGTGTGTCAGGGAGAGTAGGGGAGTCTGTGGCCTGCTCAGGGATTTGACCCAGCTTCCCAACACATAGACAAAAGTTTAGCCTGAATGTCGCCTGAAAGGGTTGTCTCTGTTCATCTCTTTCATCTCCTATTTTAGAGCAAAATATTTATCTTTCTTTTCCAAATCATTCTCTTTTTCTCTTCCATTTCTCTCTGCTTTTCAGACACAGTGCAGCATGGCTTTTTCTTCATTTCACACATCAAATGCTTGTTATGTGACCAATATTCTGTTAAGTTGTGGAACCACCTGGGGCGGAAAGGGCCACTGACTGCTGTGGATTACCTGAGAATACTTACGTGCGGTAGAGGCTTCTTCATACGATTTTAAAAGTATGTAAGTGAAAGAGAAGTTCTACAAACAGTGTGTAGGTTGGTTGCCTTCTCAGAGAGTAGCTTAGTCTAGCCACAGGTCAGGAAATGTTTCCTTTTATGTCACCTGGTCTGACTGTCACTTGCACGACTTTCATGGATGTCAGATTTTCCAGAAGGAACTAATTTGTTTTGTTGATGACATTAGGATTGCCCACCTATGGGTATTGTTATGCTTTTCTCTCCCTTACTATTCTCAACTATAATAGCCCTAAATTATTATATTCAGTAAATATTAACATTTACTTACAGCAGATTCTCATGGGATATATATATATATATATATATATATATATATATATATATATGGCCAGCTTTGCTGGCTGAGCCTGCATTCTTTGAGTGAGTGAACACATAATGATTGTGTATTTATGTGGCTGTCTTTGCCTGATTTCGCTGTTCAAGACCAAGGGTTCAGGGCTGGGCAGAGAGTCAGAGAGCTGAAAGCTGTCACTGAGCTAGAGTTGTTGGAACAGGCCTGAGTCCTTCCTTCTGTCACCCTTGGAAAAGACTAAGGACAAAGGGCGGGTCACACAGCCCTGCTTCTGCCTTCCCGGTTTCATAGCCTTAGTTTGGAAGCAGCATGAATTTTCAGATTTGACCACTTCATTATTTCCTTACTAATTTGCCTCTCCAAAAACGTTTGACTTCTTTTCCTCCCTCCTTCCTCTCTTTCCTTCCCTTCTCTTCTTTTGTGATTTCTCTCATTCCTTCCTTCTTTCCTTCCCTTCCCTTCCCTTCCCTCCCCTCACCTTCCCTCCCTAACCTCCTTCCTTCTCTCCCCTCCCCTCTTCTCCCTTCCCCTCCCCTTTTCTCCCCTCCCCTTTCCTTCCCTCCATGTCTTATCTTCTTCCTTCCTTCCCTCCCTCGCTTACCTTCTCCCCCACTGTGCTCACTTACATATTTCTCAAGTGTGGACAGACAGTGAACTATGTGAGCAGATGGCAGAACACAACCCAGCCTAGCCAGATCAATGTGCAACCACAGGCTCACTTTAATGTCTGTGTTGTTATTTTGTCTCTTGCTATAGTGCAAAGTATCAGGAGTTTAGCACTCAGCAGCTTGGTGACCAGTCAGTCCCAGCTTTCCATTTAAGGCCGTGAAAAACAAAGCCCAGGGAAGCCATGTGACTTGTGGAGTGGCCAGTAAAATGTTGGTTCATTTTTTCAGAACTCACTCATTTAAATTCAGGAGATTAGAAAACTTGTGCTTTGTTTTTAATGCTTTCTCAAATTTGAAAAGTTGTATGTTTACACTTGAATTCTGAAACTGTGAACAAAGTGAACAAAGCACAGCCTAATGACATGATCAGAGGCCTAGAAAATCATCCCTGGACCCCCTTGGGGTCTCCTGGCAGTCATTACCCTTGCAGAAGCTCCTTTAAAAAGTTAATTGAATTTTTATGCTCATACACTTTTGAGTGACAAAAGATAGAAAACAACTTTGGTTTCCAGTACCAATTTACTTCCATGTCTACAACAGCATCAACCCCTACCGACCCCCCTACCCCCAGTGTTGCCCTGAGGCCAGCAGCAGGACCCTGGGGCTGGAATGCGCTGGGGGCCTGGTGGGTGTGCTGAGAGGGCCACTGTCACTTCCTCTCATGCTTTTCCCCACTTGGCTTCAAATGTTGGTGAAGCATCTTCAGACTACGGCCAGCAGGTAATACGCCCGCAAGGCAAACCACTGAAGCTGTTGTTTTCGTCAACATTGATTTCCTTTCCTCCATACACACTTATATGGTAGAAAATAGTCTGGAACTGTTTCTAAAATCTTACAGTGTTTTTAAGAATTTTAGAAATTTCAAATTAAATGTGTATGTAAGATAGTGTAATTTTTCTACTATATTATTGTCAACAAAAATTGAATATTTTACTTACTCTTAGCCATTGCCTGGGATAATTTTGCCTGGTCCTGTCTGTAGAAATACACTGTCCCCCATCATTTGGTTACGTGTGCAAGGCCTGGTGGCACAGACGCACAGGCCATGGCCCAGTCCTCTCTGCGGGCAAGTGAGAGGCCTGGCCACAGGCGGTGTAACTCAGTCAGAGGAGAGTCTGTCCTCTGAAACTACCCATGTCTAATTCTATTGCAAGATGTTATCAGTTTGTTTTACTTTCCTGTGAAGAGATTACATTTTCACCTAGAACTGCAAATAGATATCACATGATATATATATATATTTGGATTCCCAGAACAAATATACTTTACCTATGTCTTATATCCTACTGCACTCTTTCTGAATTTTTACTCTGATGGAAAAATTATGTAACGCTCCTTATCATTTGGCTATCTTGGCAGTTGGCTCTGCTGTCTCCAGTTCTTTATTGCTGTAATCTTTCAGCTCACCCCCTTCTTCCCAGTAAGCAAGTTTACTTTCTCTTATGAAGAGATTTCTTGATTTTTTCCAATATTTTAGAATCAACTGATAAGTTGTCCATCCTAATAAAGCCAGATACAGTTGTACATGCCTTTCACTCCAGCCCAGAAGAGGCTAAGACAGGAGGATCACTGCAAATTCAAGCCTAGGCTACACAGTTTGGGTTGCTTCGTGAGTTCTAGGCCAATCTTTATGTCCTTGTCTCAAAACAAACAAACAAACAAACCTAAAGAAATAGTCTGGACTTTGTTGACTAAGAGCTTTAGAAGGAAAGGCCAGTTTTAAGTTACAACTTAATGATAACTAGCTATATAGACCCTTGGAAAGTCCCACTTAAAACTCTAACAATTAGCTTTTTCATCTATGAAATTATGGCACTAATACTCATTAAACTGAAAATTATCTGTAACATAAAATAAAATTATCTTAAAAATATTTTACTGGTATGTAGCACAAAGAACTATTCAGGAGTTTAACTCTTGTCATTGCTTTTATTATTAACCGAACAGGCTGGCCTGGTAGGGCTAATTATCTTTAGCTATGTCAATTACCCAGGAGAGAGCATGCAGTTATCCTTTTGAAAACAGGAACACTAAAGTGGAGTGCATTAAAATATATTCAGAGCGGCATCCAACATATCTTGAGTGTAAGTGTATATATGGAAAATATATCTATAGTTTCCTCCACTGTGATATAAACAAGTTTTTGTATACAAAAAGTTGCACTTATTTTTAGGGCATGGTGTCAAGAGCCACCTCTTCAAAGAAATTATTTCTTTTGATCCACTTAGTGATTTGATCCCAGCTGCATAAAAATAGACTTGCAGCATCTCATTTTCGACAGACTGCTGATGGCTGCATTCCAGAAGCTGAGAAATCTATGGGAGGCAAGCCTCTCACACCCGAGTGCTGGAAACTTGTTGCATGTGCTGTGACTCAAACTGAAAATATTTGCAGCCCACCAAATAGACTTTAAAACAGCTTTTAAATGTTCTATGTGATTCTTAATTTTACATTAGCTACAAACTATTATGCTTTATTGAAGTTCTACAATCAATAATTAATTAGTTTCATGATAATTTAAATATTCTCTCCTTGTTCAAATGAAGAAAATCATTCACATAAATATACAATGTGGCCAGAAATACTCCATTCATGGGGCAGGTTGGATTTGACAATAATAGTTTCAACAAAAACTATTAGACATAGTAGTGAGTACCTTGACCCCATGGCAAAAACTTTCCTAGTCTTCCACTTATATTTTTGAGGGTTTTTTTTTATAAGGTTTGGTGCCTCTGTGAAATCTGGAGGTTTGTTTTTGTTATTTAACTACAAGCAGAAAACATATGCATCACAAAGGTAAAGAAAACAGGTGAGTTGAGATAATCCAAATGAATTCATTGCCTAGTTCCAGCATTCATTTGACAGGCCAATACTGATCAAAGGAGAAAAACTGATCTTGGGTGGGTGACTTCCAAATTTTACAGGAAACCTCCAAATGACATAGGGGAAAAGTGATCTCCTGACCTGGACGAGGCTGTGTTCTCTAAAATCAAAGAATGAATTTTGGGAACAAATGGAGATTATGAACAGGAGATATTTATTGAGGCAAAGAAAGCTCTTGTCCAAGAGAGGCACAGGAGTGGGGCCCTGAGTGGATGGTCCCCCAGGAAGCTGTCTTTTCAAGGGATTTATATAGAGTAAAACCATGCGGTGAGGTAGGTCTACAGTGGTGAACATGGGAGCTCACTGAGGTGGGTGTGATGAGGGACAAAATTATAGTCAAGCAATGGGATTAAGTCCAGGAGCAAATGGGGAAGTGAGTCACATAGCAAGCAGGCATGAACATAGAACAGGACTTTATCAGGTAGTGGTCGGATTAACTATTCTTCTGGCTCCCTCAAGGGATGACCAGTCCCGGATGCCAATCTTTAGGGAAGTCAGCATCTGTTTGATCTTTGGTCTCTAGGTCTGGCCCACGGTGGGAGCGTCTGTCTCCCTCACAGTTGCAAGGTATTTTCTCTTCTTTGTTAAATCCTTTGAAGGCCTGGCCCTGTCTGACTGCCTATAATATTTCTATCTAATTTGGCTGCCCACAACATTACTATTTTATCTAGAAACCTAAAACTTTCCACTTCTACCCTCTAAGTAGCATTTACTTCTCCCCCTAAAAATATTTCAGTATAAACATCTAAAAGATAAGATTCTTAAAACCAAGGAAACAGTAACCATGTGATTTTGGTGCTATTTTGATATAGCCAAAATAGAAATGTTTTTCATGTTGTCTTCAAGACCCCCTGTGGCCCAGGTCTCTCAACAATGCAGAATGTGTGCCTATGATTTGTACTGTTTTATTTTATTTGAAGTACTTAGTAGAAAATAAATTGAATTAAAGTGCATAATGTGGCCTGGAATTCTAAGTAAAATTTATTTTTTTTACTGTTTATTTTATTTTTTTGGCAGAATCAAGAATTGAACTCAGATCCTTGTGTTTGCCAGGGAAGTGCTTATTCCACTGAGCCATCTCCCCTGCCCAAGATTTATTTTTTTTTTTTTATATCTGGGTCTTTATCACTCTAGCTGATAGATATTCCTGCAAAAAGAGTTTTGGGAATAGAAAGAAATGGGTTCAGTTCACTATCTGGCTCTCTGGGATAGAAGGGAAAAACCAACAATTTCCAGTCTGATCAAACTGTCTCTTTTACCTAGATCTGAAGTGTAAAACATACAGACACACACACACACACACACACACACACACACACACACACACAAAAAAAAAAAAAGAAAGAAAGAAATAGGTATAAAGACTCTGGCCTTTAGAAAAACACAGAATGCCTTTGGCTGATCAGTCCTAACCACAGCTCCTCATGAGGGTGTAGTGTGGCTTCCTGTGAGGCCAGTGAGGCAGGCAGGAAGAGTCTGTCCTAGCAGAGAGCTGGGTGTTACTAGCCGGGAGGATACACTCGTGGATGTTACCACTGTGGAGTGTTGGATGACGGGCAGAAATCAGATTTGCTGGATCCCGGCACTGCGGCAGCAACTTAACTGTGAGCTGAGGAAGAGTGGTGATCTAGGATGCTGCGGGCGTCTTCAGACGGAGCCTGAAGCACTCACTGTGCAGTAGAAGTTACACACACACACACACACACACACACACACACACACACACACACCAGGCACACTGGGGCTTTTGTTTTTTTTTTCATTCTCTGACCATTCATTCCGTAGGACTGATAAGGCTTCTTATAGTTGGGAATACTGGTGTAAACAGTGACTGTGGGAATAAGAAAAGAAACTGAAGTTTTCATCTTGTCCGCCTCTTGGGCTGGCATTATTATTATTGTTGTTATTATTTGGCCAGGTCAGGGGGCCCTGGGGGTGGGGCTGGTGTGGAGTGGTGCTACCCTGCGCCTGCCTAAGCTTGCCTAAGCAGGCACTGTAGACCACTGGCCCGGGTTTGCATTATTTTTGTGATGATTGCTACATTACTGAAATTTAGGATGCATGTGTTTCCAGAAAACATTTCTTAGAGCATTTAAATACCTGAAGATGATTTTTCTGACATTTGAAACAAAAATACCTTAAAATGGGAGGTGCTCCGTACTTGGTTTCTGACTCAGCCTCAGGAAAAGTACTGTATTTTTAAATGAATGTAGCATTTCTTTTTGGAAATGGGAACTACCGCACCCTTGTGAGCATCGTCGCCATTAAGTCCAGCGACGTGGCTACGAGAGCTGGATCTGGACGCCGGAGTGCGCACCCCCGTCCCGCAGCACTTCCGGTGGAAAGCTCTGGGCTTTCCAGGCTGACCACAAAATCCCGTAACATCAACATCAGCAGAATGTTGTGAGCCTGTGGTTTTGTGCTTTTTTTTGGAGATTATTAACAACCCGATGGGTGTTCTTCTAGCTCTAAGAGTCTTTCACGTAGCAGGGGCTTGAGGATTGAAGGTTGATGCTTTCAGGAGTGAAGAACCATATGTTTGAAGGAATGCAGTGATGTAAATATTGGCAAAATATTACAAGGGAGCAAGAGCCTGTCGTTTAGAGTGTGGCATGGAGGGCAGTGCTTACTCCAGTGTGCAAAAGTGCAGTGCAGGTAAATATACACTGCCATGGGACTAGACCTTTGAACCCTGATAACACAAACAGTGGCGAGCTGTGGCTTGAAATCAAAGCTATCAAAATTATGTCTATCCATCAGCTTCACATCTAGGGAATCTCCTTTTTGACTGGAATTTTAGGTCACAGGACCTTCAATATTTTAGGATATTTTACAAATACAAAACATCTTATAAGTTGCAGTTGCTGCCCAAATTGCCCCAGCTATGTTGAAAAGCATTTGAGTGATAAAATTATAGAATTCTATCCATAAAAATGCAGATACCTAAAATTTATATGTAACTGTGAAGGTGTATGGTCTTTTAGAAGCTTGTTTGTAGATCTCATTAGAAATATGATCTATAACATAATTAGGATTACAAGTTTGAGTAAATCACTTAATTTAATTAGAGCACACAGTTTTTGAGATGGAATCTCCCTAGAGCCTGCCCTTGAACTCCCCTAAGAGCCTGGCCTGGCCTTGAACTTGGGAAGATCACGCATGTGCCACCACTCCAGCCTTCCCATCCTCACAACTAAGGCGCAGTGGCTAAATAGTCCTCAGTGCAGACAGGCCACTCCTTCATTCACATATATGTGTGTGTGGAGGTCTGTTAGTGCCTTGAACACATGTGAGTGTATGTGAGTGAAGGCAGTTCTTGAGCATGAGACATGTTCACAGCAGAAACAAATAGAAATGGAGAGCTGAGCTGTTCCCAAGATTTGACAAATCAGAGCTGGCAAGATAGCTCAGTGGACTAAGCACCTACTTAGGCAAGTGCAAGGTCTGGAGTTTGATTTTGGGTACCACAGGTCCTACCAGCTCCTCTCCAGGGTGTGCTGAGCAAGCTGCTGGACCCGGCATGGTGGCACATGCATGCACTCGCAGTGCTGGGGAGGCTGACACAGGAGGACCACTGTCTGAGCTGCATAGTGATACCTTGTGCCAAATACATTTAAAAATATATATTTTTTTTCTCACAAATTGAAGCCTGAAGGAGAGAGGAAACAAAGCTTTATTTCCCTGTTATTTTGGACATGAGCAACATGTTCTTGAGTCTCAATCTCCAACTCTGACTTCTGGCTGTTTGTAATAATGAAATAAGGCACAGGAGGTTTGTGTGGGAGTAAGGCACGAGTGAAACTTGAGGAATGCTTTTGGTAATGAAAGAAAATTTAAAGGCATGCGTGAGTCCTCTGTGCGGCTCATTAATCCTGCCCTCAGCTGGCAGTGCTCGTTGCCGAGTTGACACCTGCGAGGAGCTCGAGATACATATGACTTCCTTGCGTTGAATTCACAGGAGCAGTAAGCACCTCTGTGGCCTTGTGTCAAGCACAGTTTTGCTGCGTGCTTGTCTCTTGGGGTCTGTGTTTGGGTCGCAGGAGACGGGACTGCCTTCAATAATCACAAAATACTTTCCCAGGCAGAACACGTCTCAGTGCTTGGAAGCTCACTGCAGAGGTGTAAGCAGAAACTTGGTGGGCGCTTCGGCACTCCTGACCGTCAGAGCACTGCGTAGCACCTTCCTTCCACACCTCCCAACCGTAAACTCGTCTTTTTCCTCCTATTATTCTGCCACTACCTTTGGTCCTCCTTAACATAAACAGTTATTTATGATTCACTCCACGAAGTGTTTGGTGCTGTAGAAAATAATGAAAAAGAGTCACAGAGAGTTGTCTGAGAAAGACATTGGCCCCGAAGATGTCTGCTTTCTAGTGGCAGAGGGAAGACGCCCAGAGAAAGTCAGCCTCTCCATATTTCTCGTAAATCTACATGGCGCGCCAGGACGCGTGGTCTTAGCAGCAGCAGGAGGCATTGATGAGCACTGCCCCTGCCAGCCTTCAGTTGACAATAGTTACGAGCATGTGTGCCCCAGCTTCTGCTTAGGAATCTCGAGCATGGCCCAGGCATTGAGTTAGCCCACCCAGAGCAGCGCACAGCGTCCATCCCGGGCTCTGTGGGAAAGTGCAGCGTACTTCAGAAATGGAGAATCGAAGCAACACAACACATAGGTCCTGTGGGACATGTTTGCAGTGGGGCCGTGGAGATAATGCCTGTGTACACAGAGAGCAGGCAGTACATGGCGGTTAAGACTGTGTCAGGTAAGTGACACAGAATCTATGGAGGGAGTAGCAGTGTAGAGAAGGAGTCTCTGTGAAAGACAAAGGCACTAAAGTGAGCTTGTAGTAAATCGACTAAATATTGTTCTAAAGAGGGACGGGTACTGTTGTTCCGGGGATACATTACTTACTTGGCGCTTTGTGTGTCTTGCCTCTGGTTCCCTAGTGGCCTCAGTTCACATCTTATGTTCGTCCCCAGTCTCAAGCTGGACACCCCCACCCTTCTCCACCTCTTCTGTGGGAGACTGGGTGTGTCCCTCGTCGTTGCACATTGGGAAGCTGCAGAGATCGAGGCAGTTGCCAGGTGGGGACACCGATCATTACAGTCCTGGTCACTCTTCCTGCCATTATTGACCAGGGCCTATTTCAGCATTTTCCATCAGTATGTCAGATAGCTTCAAATGTGTGGATATTTGTGACCACAGGGAGCACGGCAAGGGAAGAATCCTCAGAAGTCAAAAGTAATGCCAAACGCTGACAAGGTTGAAGGTGCCTGAGCTGGGCGTGCGTCTGTTCTATCACAATGCACAAGAGGAGTGTTTTACATTATTTGGGCCCATTTACTTGGAATTGCAGGATTTGACTAAGTTTAACAAAATCTGTATGGCTTGGCATACAAGGATGAAATTTCAATTCAAAGTTGAGTGCTTAAAACTGCACACAAACTGTATCAGAAACTCGGAATTTGCTGAAGTGTAATTGCCTAAAAAATGGGGTATGTCTACATCAGAAAGTCAGTGCACCCCTTCCTTCGCCACCTCCACAAGCCGCGCCTACCTGCTATCGCGCTGCGGCCCCGAGAGGCGCTTCCACATGCAGTTTCTGCTGGTGGTGACCTTGCTCTTGGCACCTCTCTTCCTGTACTTCTGTCTCCTTGGCTTTAGCTTCCCAGATTGGTGGCCGCTCGTTCTCAGTTGTTTTAATTGTTTTTCTGTGATACTTTTTGGAATTCTACTCCTTTCCTTCTTGAAAACCATGGAATGTATATTTATAGAACTAAAGACATGTGCCTGAGCACCTGTCTCCTCAAGAAGGTGGCTGGCCAGGGCGTGCTCAGCCAGCCACGGTGCAGCGCGGCGCATCTCTTCTGTGGGAGCTCTGCTTCCATTCTTTCATGTAAGTCTACTTTCACTTTGTTTGGGTGTTAATCAGTTTTAAAACTGTCTTTATGATTACATTTATTTATTTATTTTTGCATATTTGGTACAGGGTCTACAGGGTCTCACTACATAGATTTGTCTTGTAGTGATCCTCTCAAGTGCTGAGATTATAAGCACACGCCACCACACCCAGCCTCAATCCCTGTCTCAGCATGCCCTGGGGGCAGGCCAGCACAGCATGCCAGGGATCCAACCCAGGTTGCTTTGCTTTACCTAAACAGTCCCTTTAGTCTGCTGAGCTCTCTAGCTGGCCCTTATTATGCCTTTTAAGCTGTATCATTTCTTATCCAAAGAAATCTCCAGAGGCAAGTATCTAGAAAAGGGCAGTTTCCCAGGTGGGGGTGTCTTCCTTTCAAATCCCACTGCTTCCCTCTGTACCTTTCACACACACTTCCTGTCAGTGCCTGCTGCCTTACTCATCCATCCTGCCTATTATCCCTAGCTGCAGTTGCAAGGCCAATAAAGAATAAATCTACATTTCTTTTAGAAGCAAACCCTGGAACTACTTAAGATATCTATAGTGTCTCCTTTGGACTCTGTCACTCCAGACTGAATAAGGCACTTTTTTCCATCTGGTCTTCCACCTGCTTGTCGGTGCGTCTTTTAAAATGGGCACCAGTGTGTCAGCTCATATCCGTTGTCTGCCTTATGTAAAGCACTAAAAATTATTATTCCTCTCTGGGGTTTGAAGTACCAATTCACCCATACAAACATTTTTAAAGAACCATGCCATAGAGAACCAGTTGTTACATTGTCTTTGTTCATGGAAAAGTTGTCTTTTAAGGAAAAGAAACACTAACCACATAGAATAGGTCCTCCACACCCATGCTCAGGTTACTGATCTTCTCAAATGTTCATGCAGGATTTTTCATTTATGCCTCTTCATTTTTCCTTACCTAGAATGTATTGAAATTTGAAGATGGTGACATCCTGCCAGGTGAAATTGTGTTTTAGTCTGTCCGTATCAACCTGAGTGCGTGCGCTATTCTTTGAAATTGTCTTCTACAAGCTCTGCAGTAATTTAACCTATCTTAAAGTCTATGTAGACCTTTTGGATTCTTCCTCATTTTGTTTCCTGGATTTGTATGAACCGCATGCGTACAGAAGGAAGAAGGAGCCTAGCTTGACGTGTTCATCAAGGCCTTTGAGGACTATTGCCAATGGTGACAGAGACATTCTTTGTAAGTCCATGGAGCTATCAACCTCATGCCATAGTGCTTTTCTGGCTGCCCAACTCAAGGGTGTGTTGCTTGAATACATTTAATCATGGTGTGATGTTGAAACTTTTTTGACATTCAGGTAATCATGGGTGGACATCAAAGGTGACAGTGGCTTTGCAGAGTGATAGAATATTAAATGCAAGGGATTTTTTAGGGTCAATATTTGTTTCTTAAAATCTTCATAACCAGCATTTGCTAAATTGGTGGTAAGTGCCTGGACAATAGGCACACCTGAGAAGCCATGCTGCTGCTTTGACATGCTCTGAATATGGAAGCTACGCTAGCTGGGATGAGAACACTCATCAGGTCTGGGTAGACTGATTACATCTGAGGGCACACCTGGGTGCTGACAGGGCATCTCGCCGGTCTGTGGACTTCACAGGAGAGCTGGGATCCCCTCAGCTCAAGAAGGGGAGCCAGGGAGTCCAAATACTTGTTTGTTCAAGGGGAGCAAAATTCTCTATTTTTTTCTGGAAATTTAGAGGTTGGTACAGATTTTTCTGCAGAGTAGGAGCTCCATCAATGATTGTTAGATGAATACATAGCTGGACACATTGATAAATAAATGCATACATGAATGTATAACAGCTGATACTTCCTCACACTTGGGTATTATATATAACTGCATCTATATCTATATCTATGTAACTGATCTATGTCTGTATCTACTGAGAGAGAGAGAGAGAGACAGAGAGAGACAGAGAGAGACAGAGAGAGATCATGGGTTATGTTTGTTTTGTTTTTTGAGATAGGGTCTCACTATGTAGTTCAGACTGATTTTAAACTCACAACAGTCCTCCTGCCTCAGCCTCCCAAGTGCTAGGATTACTGTAATACTATATTATAATAATATACCTAGTACATTATTAATAGCACAAGTAATTTAATACCAAGGAAGATATGCTTATTACTGATAAGCCCAGGACCTTCAGAGATGCCCCATCTGTGTGTGATGAGAGTCTTCAGCAAGCTCTAGTTCCCTATCTTCAGGAAAGGGAATGTTCTCTTCCTCTTTTCTGACCTGTTGGGGTCAGGGAAAAATCACTTCCCTTCAGGTCCAGGTCCTTCTCTGCTCAAAGGCATTACTTCTGCTCAAGAGCGTTGGACAGCCCTATTTTCCACTTATTGTGCCCAGCAGGTCCCTATATTGAAGCAACTAGCCTAACTTTTCTGAAATGTGTGCCTCTGGAAAAACCCAGCACATCATACGGCACCTACTCTCCTGACCAATCAATGTCTCTCTTGCCAGACTGGAGGTACAGGTGGTCTGATTAACAAAAGTAGTCACCCCTCCCAGAAAATAGCTACATCTGCGCAGTGAATGTTTCACTTCAGAATCTGTTAACCTAACTACCTGGGAAGAGCTAGTTTATCTTTCAGACTTGATAAGAAGGCTACACCTGGACAGGAAGGTGATGGCACGTGGGCCCTTCCTTCTGCTTTCCTTCCCTGATTCACTTAGGGCTTTCTCCTGTGATGTTTGCATGGGTCATACCCATAGACATTAACTCTGCATTTTGACCAGAGGAATGAGATTTTTACATCCAACAGCTCAAGGGAAATGCTATCGAAGTTCGCCTTTATAAAGAAAGTCTCCAGATGACCTCCACTACCCTTTTCTCAAGATTAGGCAGTTCATAGGGTGACCTGACTGCAAGACGACTGGTGCAAGTGAGCGCTTGAGGTGGGCCCGTGGCCTGTCTCTGCCCACTGCATTCCTCCACCTCACTCCACTGTGGTTACCAGGGAAAGGGAAGAAGAGGTGTGGAAAACAGAGACTGAAGCACTCTGCCTCAGCAGCTTTCCTTAGCTGGCAGTGTGCTCTCATCAGCAAAAACAGATATTTTCCAAAATACCACAGTTGGCAGTAGATTTGGAAAATGAATCTTGGAGTCTGTTGGTTGACAGTATTTAGTAAGTCATGGAAAGCTATTGAGTTATTGAATCTTGGATCTGAGTGTGATTCCCACTCACTTCATGTCTGTGCTTTCTTATCTTGGACATTTGAACATAGTTTCCATTCTCTGACCTGTCAGCAGTTCAACTTTTTTTTTTTTTTTTTTTTTTTTTTTTTTTTTTTTTTTTTTTTTTTTTTTTTTTTTTTTTTTTTTTTTTTTTTTTTTTTTTTTTTTTTTTTTTTTTTTTGTGCCAGGGATTGAACTCTGGACTTTATGCTTGCCAAGCAGGTACTTACGTCACTGAGCAATCTTCCCAGCTATCAGCTTTATTTTTCTAAATGCTCAGTCCTAGACACATTGTGCCTTCAAACATCTGTCACCCAGCTATCCTAGTGCTGATCGTTACTCTGGGCCTGAGGAATTTGGTTGGGTGAAAATAACACCACTTACCTCTCCCAACCCCTTATCCCAGCTGTTGGAGACTTCAGCCTTCAAAGCCTACTTCATTGTGGTGTCTGGTTTTCACTCTGCTTAGACATACATTCTTTCAATTTGTTTTCTGTGTATAATTCACCATTCCCTTTAATTTTCACAAATGATTGTTGGCTTATCTGTTAGCTTTTCCTGCCAGATTAAGAAGATATCCCTCCAGTTACATGTCAAAAAGGAAATATCTGCTATGTTAATACTTAGGTTCTTTTCCCAACAGTGTAGGGATATGACTGCAGACAGTATTAGTGAGTGACCGAGAAATATGTTAAGGTGAATTGCAAGGTTTCATTCACTGTGAGCATACATCATGACCCTTCATTCCCTGGAGAGCTTACCAACATCATTATACATATCCTACATAAACAGTAAACCTTTGAAAAATTGGACTGTGAAAACAGGCTGGTGAGTTTCCTCCACCACAGTCTTTACATGTGCTCTCACTTGCCTCCATCATTTAAGGGAGTGTCTCACACTTCCATGAACATAAATGCACTTAAATCGATTACGATTTTTGCATGATGTAGAAGGGCTCCGTTCTCTGAGACAAATTTTCTCAAATCTTATTTATCACTCATTGTTCAAAGGGGTGAACATCATTAATCTAAAAGGTAAAGCAATCATTTTTGGAAATGCACATGGTTTTCAATATTTTAAATATTACCAAGTTTGAAAAGCTTCAAAATTAAAATCATCTGTATTTTTCTTAAAGAAAGAGAAGAGGAAGCTTCATGTATCAGTTCAAATTAGGTTTTGTTAAATTAGTTATCATTGGTGTGTGGCAGCTTAATTTTTTCCCGTGTTCCATAGACTTTCTGAAAGCATTCCAATGTAAAGGATGGTTTCTGTTTACTTATGAATTTATTTATTTATTTTTTGTTCTCTCCCATTAACTGGGAGAGAATCTGACTTTGTGTGTCTACTGCATGTTCTCTAGAGACTTTTTATGTAAACTGAAAAAAATCAGTGTTACTTGAAAAATAACTAAAACTTTTATTTTACAGTACAAAGGGGGCACTATCTATTTCCTCAAGTAGGAAATTGCTTTTCTTCATGATCCATTGGTTTCATGCTCTTTCTAGCTGCTAGGGCTAGAGAAGAAAAAGCCCACCTTACTCTCCCTCCACCGAGTCTGTTTTCTTGCTTCTGCAAAGTTCAGCAGTACATAATAGTGTAAATGAGTAAATTTGAATAATAATAGTAAAATTCATAGCTGATAACTTCAAGAGTTAGTTGGATAACTGTGAATGCAAAGGAGCCTTGGGAAATTAGCAATGAGAAATTGGAATTAAGGGCTTGGCGTCACCTAAGAACAGGGCTAGGATTGATTGCTGCTTCTTCTATATGCTGCTTGGATAGCAGGGGCAGCCCACGCTCTAAAATGGGGGAAAGTTTTTCTGGGAACTGCTTCCAATTTTTGATAGATACTAGACCAAAATGTTGTTAATATGAAGGGATATTGATTTCATTTGTCTGCAGTTGATCTTCCTTTGCTCATGAAAGTAAACAGCTTTAATTGTCTTGTGAGCTCATGGTAGCTAGGCTATGTAGCAGTATTACTTTTATAGCAAAACGATTCCATTCTTAATATTTGACTCCTAAGTTGTATTGTTTCATAAGAATTTACAGTATCCAGAAAACTATGTTTTTCCTCCCTTAAAAATGAAAACATCAAACTCAGCTTTAATTATTTTATAGGAATGATAAAAGAGGTATCTCTATTTGCACAAAAATTCTTTTAAATATAGAAATGCTTTCTTGGTCCTTTTGACTACATGCTTAAATCAATGTAAGAGTAAAGTAGTTGATTTGAAAACAAAATGAGGTAATCATCAGACATGTTTCCCCAAATTATCAGGTATCCTTTTTTAATATCTATCTTGTGTTAAATATTGAAGACCACACCATATGCCTAATGAAAGCCTCATTAAAGACATTAGTAAATTAATTCCACTGGCTGCATGGTTTGTTTTATTTAGAATGCAATAAGGTAAGTTCATTACTTTGCAGACAGAATGCTTTCTACTGTACCTCAGTGCAGGCAGAAGCAATTCCACAGAGGTCTGTGGATCTGCAAGTACCTGTCAAGATAACTACACAGTTCTCAGGGGAGTCATCTCAGCAACAGGACAGAGAAGCCGGGGCTGGGGGGAGGAGTAATGCTTTCGCACAAGAAAAAGAAGATAGTTAAAAAGGAAGAAATTGATTAATGATTTTTTCAAAGTGCTTCAGAGGTCATATATTTCTTTTTAAAATATCAGAAAATTCTATATCCTTTAAGAACAAAGGTTTCAGAGCATATGCTACTCATTCTACAATAGATATTTGAAGAGACTCAAACATGTGAAATGCTTAATGTTCTCTCAACTGAGCCCCTGACAGTTTACCCAGCTCCTTCGGTGACTTTTGCCTTATCCACCTGAGGGCAAATGCGCTACATTACCAGCTTCACTGTGGTATATGATTTAAATAGATGTAGTGATGATAGTGACAGTATTTCCCTCATACACTCTATAGTCAAGGATTTATAAGCTGGTGATAAATGTTTGCCCTGAAATTCAAATTAACAAAAAGCATCTTATCTTGGTGAACTTTTTTTCAGAAAGTATAGTAGAAAATGAAGTCTCTTTATAGCATAGGAAAATATGACAATAAATTTCATTATTCTTTATAACCAATTAACTTAGCATTGATATTAAAATTCAACCTAGGTTACTTATGTTTCAGGCAATTAGAATGCCTCACAAAACCCTGCCTGGATAAACTGAAGAGGATTTATTTCCTTACTCTGTTGATTTTGGTCATTTTAAATTCTCAATATGGAAATGGACTTTCCCAGTCATTTTAATGTTTCGTTCATTCAACAGAGCAGTGGTGTGGCCACAGGTTTGTGGGCCCTGAGAATTGTTTTTCAAGGTAGATGTAATAGGTTGTTACTTGAGGAGTTATCAAACAAGTTGGAGAGTTCAGAAAAACTTTTCAATGAAGAATATATGTTCAAAACCAGAAAAATAAGTAGGATATTAATAGAAAAGAGAAAAAGACTGGAAAGTTTTTTCAGAAGGAATAGCGTGAGCAATGACAAAGAAGTTAAAAAGTAAGAAGGGCAAGGTGTTTCAGGGTAGACAGGGAAGTCCCTGTGCCTGGAAGCCGGGGCTGGAGGAGGGAAGCGATGCCGTGGGGTGCCACGACTCTTGAGCTCCCCGACAGCCTGGACTTTCCCAGCTGAGAGAGGCACGTCATGGCACAGTCCCTCCAGCAGTGCCGCTGACACCAAAACAGCTCCCTGATAAAACGAGTACTCTGATAACCCTGAACGGCTGAGGGTTGGGTTGTAGATCCCAGAGAAAGGTATTTAAGATTCAGTCCACAATGCGTGAATGAGTTCCTTCTAGGGCAGTAAGTGATGATGCCGGCTCCAGAATATAAATTCATGCTGATGGATTGAAAGCTTTTACATATTAAGTATTGAGATACTAAAAAAAAAAAAAATTAAACATCTACATGTGCATGGCTTCTGGTTCCTGATTTGAATGTCTGTATTTCCTAGGGAAGCTGAAAATTATATGTTAGCTCCAACATCATCCTAACTTGCTTTATGATTACCGTTCCAATTCTAATTCCATTGTCAGTTATGCCATCTTTCTTCAACCTTGATGGATACACACAGTAGGACCGTGTCCCACGCAGTAGGCACACTGGGCCCCCGATGGTCATTTTGTGGCTGTGGTCTTTTCTATAACTGATACTCATTTGAGTGAAAGCCTGGCGCACCAGGGCTTCACCCTTCTGTCATGTTGACTGACTATTTGGTTTCACTTAGAAGCAAGAGTGAGTTTTGGTTCATTTTCTCCCTGCCATAAAAGAATATAGAACAACATTCATGTGTAGCAACAATAACAAAGCTAATATATGTGCACTATACAGCGGACACTGCTCTATTTTCAGTAACTTAAGTTTGTCAACATATTTAAGCCTGATCTTTGCAAATATCAGTCTCTTTTACAGGTGGGAAAATTGCATCTAATGAACCTGCCTAACACCAGGTAGCTAGGAAGTTAGTACAAGTAGAACTGAACCAACCTTAATGCTTTGCATCCTGTCCTTAGCCACTAGCAAGACCAATCAAAGAAGGGCTAGGGTACAAAGAAGGGAAGGAAAATGAGCTTGTCCAGCTATAGTACAGGAAATTTATAGTTATGTTCTATGAGATGTGTACACAGGGGCTTATATGAGTGACTTCTTGAAGTCTTAAAAGGATGCTTTAAAGAAGAGAACAACACCATTGCAATGCCTAGAGTACCCTAACCTGGCTGAAGTTTCATAGAGTTGGCTCAAAAGAGGCAAGATCATTGATAAACAGAGTAATGAGAAAGCTCCACATGTAATCCAATTGTGTTGAGGATTTTGATATTTAGATGAAGCAGTGGTTCAACAAGTCTTGTTCCTCAGACTCAGAAACTTCAGTGTCACCTGGGAATTTATGATCTTTTCTTTCTTTTTTCTTTTTTTCTGTATTTTAGGGAAAGGTCTACATAGTGTTCAGAATCTCACTATTAGGTTGGACTCAGTGATCCGCCTGTTTACAGTCTCCCAAGAGCTGGAATTATAGGCATGCATCACCATGCCCAGTCTCAATTGCTGTCTTAGTGTACCCCAGAGGTGGGGCTGGCTCTGGCCCTTGTACTTCCTTGCAGGGGCTCTAATCCCCTGAGCTATTTCATGGGACCCTATCTAGGAACTTGGTAGAAGTTGCTTTCCAGAATCCCCCTAAGAATAAAGGGGCCAAAAGCAAGACAGTCTGTGATTTAACAATCTGTTGGCTCCCGTGCCACTAGTTTGAGTACCGAAGACTTAGAGAAATCAAAGCTAAACTAATGAATCACTGGGGAGGCAGAAACTTACCTCAGCCAAAGGGAGGGGCCTTAGGAGACTGCATGAAGACCACATCACAGCACATTGTTTTTATATCTGTAGCATCTGGTTAAGATAGGTGCCTAGGAATGCAGAGCGATATCTTAGAAGCCTTTGCATTTCTGGGACAAAATTATCTGTACCCACAAGTCAAAGGAGGAAAGGTATCCTTTAGCTCAGAATCCATATAGGTTTTGGTCCACAGTATGCTGGCTCCTGTGCAAGTGGGCACAGCAGAGGGCAGCAGGGAAACAGTTCCTGTCAGGACAGGCAGAGAAGGCAGAGCCTACAAGCTTCACTTTCTCTTCGATTTCATCCAGGCCACACGCCCATTGGTTGTTGTCATCTGTGACCCAGGGGGCCTGCCCATTGTCCACACCCAGAACTGTGCTAAACCAATCATTGACTGATTCAGTTATCACACACCATTGACCCGTATTCATATGCCCTAGATGCAGCCACCTCTAAAAAGATCTACATATAGTCACATGACATCTAGGTATAAGCCATGACAGATAGTAACACTTATTAGGCACCTAATATATGTTAGAATTGTTCTGACTTCATTACATGTATTATTATCATCTGACATGTGGAAGCTCAGGGCAAAGCTATTAAACACAGTCACATCAACAATAAGGGTGAATCCTGTATTCAAATTCAGATTCTGGTTCTGTGCTGATCACTGTCCCATTGTGTTATAAGCACACACTGGAAGAATGCAGAGGCTGGGCATAGTGGGTTGGGCCCGCGGTCCCACTACACTAGAAGCAGTGCAGGAGGACTGTCACTTGGAACCCACAGCGGGCAGCTTAGCGAGGACCAGTCTTAGAATAAGATGAAAAGGCCTTGGGGTATAGTCAGCAGTAAAGCACCTGTCTAACATGAGGAGGCTTGGTCTTTAGTTCTCTGAACTACTTGAGAAGAAAGGGAGATAGGGAGTGAAGTAGGAAGGCAGGGATGGAGCCGGGGCAAGCGAGTTCAAGAAACCAAAGTGGCAGAAACAAGGAAAAATAATGTACAATGACTGTGGACGTTGGGGTCCATGAGTGGGTGACAGCCAGCAGAAGTCCCCACACTGCAAGACCAAGGCATAGCAGATCTCTATCTGTGCCTTGTGCTCAGGTGCCATGCTTTAACCAGGACTTTGTAAAGACATTTTATTATCTAGTACAAAAGAGAGGTAGAGACCATGAGGTGCTCCTGTCCTAAGCACAGCATACTTCGACTTGAAGAAATCCATTTCACAGGACAAAGTGTCCTCTGGGCTCTGACCTGAGGGGGTTGGGGCCACATCGGCCCCTACTGTGCACGCTGTGCATTTGGCTGATGCACGTCAGGGGTCTTACACTTCGGATTCTTTTCCCAGAATTCCTTTCTAGATGTGCAGTGACTTAAGATGGGTTGCAGTACCTAGAGAGTCAGTTCTCACAGATCACACCTTCTGAATCTGCACATTTCTCTCTGTTCTGAGTCAGTACTAGCTGGATATGTGGCATCCGTTTTTTTTTTTTTTGTTTGTTTGTTTGTTTTTTCTTTATAAGAGCAAACTGCAGCCTGACATGCTCCTCATTTTTTAATTTTTGAAAGATGAGTGATGCCTGTAGGTTTTTAAATACTTGCCCTCTGCTGCTCTTAGTGTCTGCTGTTCTACTTAGGATGCTTAATACTGAGCTGTGAGAACTTCCAATTAGGATGAAGTAAAATGTGGCAAGGATGGAGACACCTGCCTGACCGCCGACGGATACCTTGAGACAGAACGGTTGGTGTTCCTGTGCTCAACACACGTCTCTCCTGGAAGACTCTTCCCTTTCTTCACAGCCCTCCCCTCTGCTCACTTCCTCTTCTGATTCCTTAGATTTCAGCCCCCACAACAGCTTTCAAACCCATTTCCCTTCTTCTATCCCTCTGGTCATCACAGACTGCCCGAGTTATTCTTCATCACGCACCCCCAGCAACGAGTTGCCTGTAATAAATTAGTGTGCACAGCTGGTAGGTCTTTCAGGTAGATCTCAAAGCTCACAGTTGTTCCAGGCAAGGGAGGGTTAACCACTCTTCCTGTGTTTCCACAAGTTCAGGCCATAATTAGGTCAAAAGTTGGGCAAGCTTTGTGTTCAAAAGTAGACATCTGTCAACACGTGGGCATAAAATCGTGTCATCTGTCAAGGAAGCTCAAAGATGTTTTGGCGCTCTTTCCTTTTAGGACCTGAAAATGTCTTGCAAGTGAAAATTTTCATCTCTGGTGACTACGCCAGTATCTCAGTGGCCCCATCCAGTTCACCAGCTTTCAGAATAAGAAATTGTTAGGGATCAAGGTTAGTACCTGCTTCATATGATTTAGTAATGAGTTAGTACATGGAAAACTCTCCAAGAAGTGCTAACCACACATAGGCATCAGCCCTCACCTCCACGACAGTTCTGGCAGCAACCCTCATGATAAAGGGTGGGAAACCTCAGAGATTCACATAGCCTATGCCTGCAGAAGTGACACATGGCAGTAAAATATTTTGGCAATTCTTGAATATTAATAATTTCAGCACAGAGAACCTATCCTTGACTTCCACTACACCTATTGACAAGACATTAATCCCCCCAATGACCTCTTCCAACATGTCCTCTGACTAATGAGCAAAGCAATCCCAGAATGCAGCTGTTGCGTCTCCCATGACTGCTCTCGCTCTGGCTGACATGAGGAGTGTAAAGTCCTGCTGACATGCTGGCTGTGGCAGCACGGCCTGGAGTCCCAGCTCCTGTGCAGGAGGATTGCTGAGGCCTGTGACCCATGGCCAGCCTAGGTAACATAGTGAGACACCTCCCCCCCAATAAAAAGCACTGTTGCTAACACTACCCTAATGCACACTATATTGTACTGTGAAATATGTAAGAATACATTACAGAGAGCCAAACACCACATTTCCTCTCCAAAATTCTTGTCTCATCTAAGAACAATTTAATCACATGTTGCCTCAGTTTCCCTTTGATGATATAATCCCAAGGTCAAGCACTCATCTGCTGAAGAGACACAATGAGGGTAACCACAAACTTTATTCCTTTCATGCAGATTAAACATGTATTTGTCCAAAGAATTTTCCCCACTATTGGTGGAGAGTTTTCCTGTTTCATATAATTACTACCATTTATAACAAATATTTCAGTGGCAGCACATGTGCCCTTGAACCCTCTAAGTTTCTCAGAGTTGCTCTGGACAGCTGCCTGAGATTGTCAGCTACAATTTCTTCTTCCAAAGTGGCTGTAAATATTTCTTCTTTGGCTCTTGAGACCCCAGAAAAACTAATCCTGTATTTAGCCTATCCTTTCTCTAGCCCTGCTTTCTAATTTTTCTAATGCATTCGCTCCAGGGTTTTGCTGTGCAGTTCAGACTCCTAGGGATCCTCTTGTCCAAGCCTCCCCAGCTTTGGGATTACAGTCGCACACTACACTGCCGGTGTTGGTGGCCGGCTCAGCACACCCAGGTGTGTGAGTGCTGGGGAGCTAGCCCTGCTTCATATCTCCAATATTCTAGGTAGGGGAGCCTGCTCTTCAAGGCAGCCCCTCGGGAAAGCTCATCGGACTTCATTCCAGGCATCTGGACTTTCATTGACACAAAACTCTGTCCAAATAGCCTGACCCACACTTGCCTAGTAACCAAGAGAAAAACAAGTACACCTGACCCTCTTTACTCACAGATGCACATTCACTTCTCCTTACTGGAAGTTCTTTGTAACCCCAGGTTCATCCCAGTAGCACTTCGGTAGTTGACAGCAGACAAGCAGAGGATGGTGAAAAACTCTGAGTGACAGACTTAGTTTCTCAGCTAAGACTGACTGTGGCAGCACTGTGCATTCTTGACTCCACTTCGCACTGTCAGCAGGCACCCAATTCAGTTTATTTAGTGGCAGCCCTTTTGTGTGTTTTTGTTAGTGACTCTGAACAGTTCTGAAGCCTAATGCTGAAGCACTTGCTAAGTGGTAGAGGCGAAAGGCGGCTTCAGGCAGGCTTGTTCGGCGCATTTCGTTAGGCAGCCAGTAAGTGCTGGTGGCCAAGACTTCAGTGCCAATCAACCAAAAATATGTATTAAGTAACATATCTTCAATGCAGTCATATAAAATAAAGTTATGGATTAATCAGTTGATCACAATTTTATGACCAGAGCTTCCCAGGAACCTAGCCCTGCACTTCTCTCTGAGAATACTGAATAAATGTTTGCTAATTTGGATTTCATGATGACCATGTAGACCATAACTTCTGAGGAAAACAGTAGTTGGCTGTGTGCACTAAGGAACTTAGGTTTCATATACGCTGAGCACTAGGGGGAGTACAGATAAAGGCTGACTTCGGTCCCTTCCTGGAATCTGCCATCTGCTGGGGAAAGGAAGGACACACTAACACCAGAGGTGAGAGCACTGGAGAACAGTGTGGCTGGGCTAGAATGAGCTGTATTATCTGTGCTAATCGACTCAACTCTGTCATTCCTACATAGGTGGCATTCTAACTTAATTGTGGGGGTATCTGATATTTTAAATGTAGCATTAATATTTCACTCCATCCTTTCTGCACTGTGGTGTTCCTAGGAGAGTTCAGCACATAGCTATTTTACAAAGGAAGCCACACAGCCTCAGGGAGAGGCCAAGTAATAAATGGGACATCAGCAGAGAATGGGCCTTCCAAGAGTCCACACCTTGCCTCCTCACTCTTATTCCTGTAATCTTTCCATGCCAGCTCTCTGAAATGTCGAATTCTCAATACAGATGTACAGTCTTGAAAACATACTCTGTGCATGAGTTATGTTCCCATTCCCTTTGATGTTCTATTTGATATCTTAAAAATAAATGCAGTTCTCATGAATGAGGTATAACATATGTGCTACAAAAGTGACCCCACGAACAGCAAAGGGGTCCTGGGACAGAAGCAGAAGCAGTGCATGGTCGGAGATGCTGCACTGGGGTTCTACACCCCCATGAGCTGTGGTGGGACTTTAAGAGATCTGGCTTGGTTAAGAAGAGGAATGGATCACTGGAGAATTGGATCTGTGGTCAAACCAAATGAGCTTTTGACCAGAACGTGAGATGTTAGATTGCTGAGGGCTGGATTTAGGAACCCTTGGCTAACTGTGAAAGAAAAGGGGCAATGTGCAACTCCAAAGGGTCAGCTGAGTGGGTAGCTTGGCTTGGTCCAACCCTCCAAATAATTTCTTTTCCATATAAGACTGCCACACTTCTTGTAAAATACAAAAAGTGTTTTGTATATACATGGTGAGACACTTAAGTTATGCATGTGTTCAAAATGTGTTCTTGGCCTTTCTCTGGAAGACAAAACAAGTCCAAGCACTGGGTATGCTGCCATTTTATCATCTTTTCGGACCTTCTCCTCAAGTTGCCCTGCCTATTCACTTGCTTGGCTAGAGCTCTAGGCCCAGGGCATGGTGGCTTTGCTGTTCTGGTACCTAGGACACTTTCAGGTCTTGATGGACGTTTCACAGCAGAATGGCAATGTCCTCTGTGCTCTGTGGGTGCGCTCCACTCGCGACTGTGACTCTTCCACGCCACTGTCCTTACCTGAGCTAATGAAAGGCGGAGCTGCACGCTCGCTCGGGGTCATTGCAGGTGGGGAGGTCTTGCACAGCCGCACCTAGGACCCACGAGGTGCTGGCCGTCCCCACTCCGGCCTCCTTTTCCTCTTTCCATTTGCCGTCTTCCCACTTCTGCCCTAGCTTCCAGCTTCACCATTTTCTCCTCCCTGTGGGTTTTGGTTCCCTGAACTTCCATTGTCTTTTCTGAAATAAGACCTTGGACTGGGCAGGGGCTCATTGGTACTTGAGATTGAAGGACAATCGGAAGGGACGCTTGAGGAAAGAGCGCAAGCCGTATTTAGCACTTTGGATTTGGGTACCTGGCAGAATAAGTTTGGTCCAATAAAAAAACAGCTGTCTGGACACTGGTTACATCTGCACCACAGGGGTAGGGACAGGGTGCCACCTGCTATGGCAGTTCCGATGGAGGGACCATCTGCTGGAGGAGCACAGCCGCTCTTGGGGGTCCCCACTGCACGGCGCATCTTCTGGGGTGCCAGGAGGGTGCGAGGCGGAGCAGCGCGGGGCGATGTTCGTGGGGAGTGGGGCGTCCTCCCCGCACTTAGGCTCGTCCTCCGCATTGCACGCGAGCCTCAGTGATTTGCTGTTTGGAGACTGCAGATTTGCATACAGCCCCTAGCCTCGCCAGCGCGTGTGGTTTTCTTTTTCTTTATTCTTTCTTCTGTCTCCCCCATTTTTTCTTCTCCCCCCGCCCCCCCCCCCCCGCAGTCCGCGTCCTCTACCGGCGCCCTCCCCGCGGTGCCCGCTCCCTCCGAGGCGCGCTCCCCTGGGCGCCCGGCCGGCGTCCGTGCGGGCGAGGTCCGCGGCCGGCGATGCGCGGGGCCGTGCGCGCTGCCCGGGGGAGGCTGGCGCGAGCCGGCCGGGGCGCACGGAGCGCGGGGGCGCCGCGGGGCCGGGGGCTCTGCTGCGGCCGCGAGCGGAGGCTGGGCCGGCCCGGCGGCCTCGCCAGCGCCCGCCCGCGATGCTGAGCGGCTGCACTCGGCTTCGCCCCGGAAGGCCGGCGAGTGGGAGCGCGGACGCCCCGCGCGGAGCTTCGCACGCCCCCGACCCCCGCCCCGGCGCGCGCCCTCGTCCTCCCGAAACTCCGGGGGAGCAGCACGGGGGCCCCCGGAGCCCTGGACTCCCGGACGCCGCCACCCTCCCCGTGCCCCCCGCTGGCTGTGCTCGCTTCGGCGATGTTTCGGATTGTTTGGGGCGCCCGGCTCGGCGGAACCCAGGACCCCGAGAAGCCCGCACGGAGAAAGGAGAGGATGGGCGCCCTGGCGCGGTGAGACACCCGCCGCACAGCCCGGCCCGAGCGCCAGCGCCTCTCCCCGCGCCCCAAACTTTGCCTCCCGCGGCGCGCGCCCCCCAGGCCCGGAGGATGCCCCAGGGGGCACCCGGGGGTGGCGGCGGCGCGGGGGGGCGCCTGGCCCTGCTCTGGACCTTGCCCCTCGCCCTCAGCGGCCTCCTGGGAGCGGCGCGGGGGGCGTCCAGCTTGGGGGCGCACCACATCCACCATTTCCACGGCAGCAGCAAGCATCATTCCGTGCCTATCGCGATCTACAGGTCACCGGCATCCCTGAGAGGCGGACACGGTGGGTCTGCGGGGCAAGTTTCGGCGGGTCTCGCCCCGGGCCGGCAAGGGGAGCTGGGATGGGGGCACCAGGGTGTGCTTCGTGCAGCCGCCGATCTCCGAGAAGACAATGGAGGGGCCGAGAGAAGGCGGCGCGCGGTGGGCGACTCGGGCGGCGGGGCGTTCCCTGATGGTCGAAAGGTGTTGGCGCCCGACCGGAGAGACATAGGCAGCCGGCAGGGACCTGAGCGCTGGGCGAGGACGACTCCGCGGAGCCTTTGTTTGCGCTGCGCGCTGCCGCCCCCTCCCCTGCCCCGGCTGGAAGGGAGGGTTCCTGCGCGAACCCCACACCCGTTCTGCGGGAGCCCGACCCCCTCTCTGGGTTCCTTTCATGGCGCGGTGGGCCGGACCATGTACCCTCTGAGCGGGGCAGCCTTGAAGGGTGCGGAGGCCCTGCCCGACCCCGCCGCCCCTCTGTGCAGGTAGACTGTTGTTAGTACGGGCCATGGGGTTATTCCCCGGCTGGGACAGTGGCTTGGCTTCCCAGGATCTGTCCTCAGCTGAGGGAATTTGGAGGAGACCCTGCCACTTCCTCCTTTGGGTTCAGTTTCCCCTAGGACGAGAACAGAATAGGCTCCTCCTGGAGGGGCCAGCCCGGAGGGCTGCCTGGGGGAGCTGCCCCGGGCAGGTGTGGAGAGCAGAGTGGGAAAGCTGCGCCTTCCTAGCAGCTTCCCTGTCCACAGTGGCTCGCCATCAGAGTCGTGCTCGTTTCCAAATACATCAAACTTTTCGGGTGTGAGCCTTTCTCCCTCCCAGCCTTTCCCTTTGTGTGAACCGCACTCGTTCATCCAGCAGGGTGGGCGCTGTGCACACTTTCCCTGCACCTCTTTCCACTTGCTTGCCGGCCTGCTCACCTTTCCGATGGCCAGCCCTGGCCCTCGGCCCCTTGCCCTGTCTTCCACTGCCCCCTATGACCCCAGGGTGCTCCCTCCCAGGGTAGGTCAGTCTCCCCAGGGCAGATCTGCTTGGACACAAAGCCATGACATGATCTCTTTGAAAAGGGCCTAGTTGCCCGGCCAGCTCTTCTTTGGGCGGAAAGCGGACCTGTCACTGCGGAGCCTAGGAGCCCGTTCCTGGGCTTCATTTCTAGGAGGGGCTGACCGGGAGCCAGCCGCTGGCCCCACACTGGGACTCCTTCCAGTTGCGGGCAGCAGGGGGCGGACCCTCCCTGAGAAGCAGGCAGCGGGCTGCCGTGCATCGGGTCGCTCAGGGTTCTAGGAGCTGCTTACTACTCCGTCTGGGCGCGGGTCTTAGCCTCTACTCTGATTTTGTGCAGAACCCTAGCCCCGTCGGGCGACCTTGGGGCTGAGCGGGGCTGGATGGGTGCAGTGAGCCTGCTGGTGGACTCTGGGTGTGTGGGTTTGGGGGGTGGGCACTGATTGAGCGCCTGGGAAACACCTAGCTCTTAACAGTGAGTGCACCTCAACTTCCCCCTTGCGTGGCCCTGCGCCTCTGCTGAGCTGGGGCTGCGCACCCCAGCCTGCGCCTACCCTTTCAGCGACAGCTCATATCCCAGTTAGGCGCCTTCTGCTGATCCTGAAACGTTTTCTTCCCTCCAGAATAGAGGAATTTTTCTCTGCATGTGAATGAAAAGTCAGGTGCATGTGTCATGAAAAAGGAAAGAGTAGGACCGCGGAGGAGCTGGAGCCATGGGGACCCCTGAGTGCTTTTAGGTTGCAAAACTTTCTTCCCCTCGAAGGCGCTGTTGAGCAGCCATATTCATGAAGCCCCAGCCTCCTCTCCACACTCTCAAGATGTTGCCCCTCTTCTGAGGTGTTCTCTCTCTCTCTCTCCCTCTCTCTCTTTCTCTCTTTCTCTCTCTCTCTCCCCCTGAACTCTACCTGCCATGAGCCAATCCTGACCAGATATAAGCCATATCTTAAATTTTCATGCTTTATTCTTTCCTTCATTTGTAAAGAGAAAGTTCGCTCTATAGAAAAGAATCTGGAAATATTGGCATGGAAAAATACTTCCCTAAAGTGGGAGAGGTGGAGAGATGGGGGTGGTCTAGGGGCCAGAGCTCAGGGCGAAAGCTTGAAAGAAGAAGCACAATAAAAAAGAGGTGATGTTGAATTGGCTGGCTCCAGGAGCTCCCTGCATACTTAGCAAATTACTGGGAGAAAGGGCTCCAGAGGAAAGAACCTGGGAGCATAATAGTTGCTGGGGGAAGGAAAGCACAGTGTGCCAAATTCCCAGCGGAAAATCAAGACAGGTGGAAATGAGATTTAGCTTGAAATGTGATATTATTGCAAATATATGTTTGTAGATGAAAAATAGGCAAGCTGGTGTGATTGCAGTAGGATTTTTGAGAATCTGAAGACTTTTTTCATAGTAGGGAATGCATGTATGCTGTGGAATGTGTGAGAAGTCGTGTGTGCCATGTTTGGGGGAGTGCAGCCGAATCTCCCATGTTTTAAAACCGCAAGGCTGACTCCCGTGCTCATTTCTCTTCATTTTCTCCTGGTGCTATGCTTCATTTGCAGTATTATGAGGTGTCACTTACCAGGTCTGCAGGGTGTAGCGAGCGAGCGAGCTTATGGTACTCCACCTCGCTGTGCAAGCTGACCCAATTGCAGAGCTTATGGCGAGCTCCTTCTGAGTGCATATATATGAGAAGCAGGTTCTGAGAACACTGTACTTTGCATGTATTCACAAACATCAATGATGGAACTACAAAGTGTTTTTCATAGTTAGATAAATTTAAATCTGTGTGACTGTAAAGGATGGAGAGGAAGCCTGCCTCTAACCAAAGCCAGCAAGATCCAGATTGGACCCATGTGCTTCCCCAGCTCCCCCTGGTAGCGGCTGTGCACAGCGCGGATGATGTCAGCACTGTGCTCAGGCTCCAGTCCCAGCTCCCGCTGCTCCAGTCCCTCTGCTTTGCGTACTTCAGAGCATTGGCAGAGAGCCTCAGGAATTTCAGGCAAGGAAGGAAGCTGAGGCTGGCCAGATTTCCCGAGCACCCCTGGCCCCCATCTCCTCCCTCAAATAGCACTCAGGAGATTCTATTGCTGGGTTGAGTTCATACTTTTAAGAGGCAAGAGGGCTTTCCCAGCAGGAAATGTTCACAGATTTCAACGGTGTGTTTTGCAGTTGAGGTATTCCAGGGTTGTTATGTAAGAACAGTAATTTCACCCCAAATTTATGACCCTGTTCTCTCGGAGGCACTCTCAGTGTCTGTGCTAAACTTCTACAAGAAGTGGTGGGCTTTTTGCTGTTGTTTCTTGTTTGTTTTCTGGCAATACTGGGGTTTGAACTCAGGACCTTGTGTTTGTGAGGCAGGTGCTTATGTCACTGAGCTATGGCCACCGGCCCGAAGTGGTGGGTTTTGAAAGAAGTTTTCCATGTATGTCTATCAAGGCATACATGGATGGGTCATGAATTAGAGCCAGACAGCTGATCAGAGTCAAAGAGAAATTAGAATCCAAGCGCCATGCCCCATAGCACAAGCAGTTTGATGAGCTCAGAGGTTTTTTTAAACTGAACCTGAGAGAGCTCTCCATGGAGTCTAATGGCTGATGTGGACCACCTCAACTGCAAGTCCTCACAAAGAGCAGCGAAAGCCCGCCCAAGCTTGGCTTCCTGTGTGCATCCACAGCACTGCATGCTGGAAGTAGGGCTCATGGCATTGCCACTCCCTGGTGCAGCAGAGGGGGCTGTGCTGTTCTGATGGCTTTCGAGGAGGGAGGGGCTGCTGGCTGATGGGACGTCTCTGGGCTTTTCTGTGTGGAAACCAAGGACCAGCCAACCCCTCACAGCGTGCTCTGTATGGAAGAAAACCTAACTGTTCTGGTAGTTAGCTCCTGTATGTGAGCAGGAGCACCTTTTGCTCTGAATATTCTGCAGAAACAGGCATTGCTGTGCCACATTCTCCCATTTACTTCTTGAACAAACTTGCACCACAGAAATGCTGTTTTGAACAAGGCAGCTAACTATTCGTACAAGAATCTTTGAAATAATCATGATTCGAGTCATCCTTGCACTTTCAATTATTTTTTGTGGTCCCGAACTTTAATATATGTATGTCTTAGATCTCTCTTCATTCATTTATTCATTCACTCAGTAAAGGCCAAGGCCTCTTGGGACATTTTTGTACATTACCAAGCCTGCAGAGCAAGGAGGCCAGAGGGTGGCCAGAGGAGTCAGTGCACCGCAGTCCCATCATCCCACTGCTCACAACTTCATTTTAAAAATCTAAAGATAAGTAGAGTTAATCCTTAAATAGTTGAATAAACAAAATTCCTCTTTAAAAACAAACAGTTGTAAGCATAAATGACAACGATGAAGTTTGGGCATATGCAGTGGTCAGCTGAGACTCAACATAAATGATCTGGTAAAAATAGTGAATTATTCTCCTTTAATATTTAATTAATTAATTAATTAATTATTTTGCAGAACCAGGGATTAAACTTGGGCCCTTGTGCTTGCCAGGCAAGCACTTATTGTACTGAGCTATGTTACCAGCCCCTTTTTAAAAAAAATTCCCCTTTAATATTAATGTTCTAGAACAATCTGGTACAATTGCTTTCTTCCAACTTGTTTCATGAGATTCTTTTACCAAAATATACAACCTTTATTTTTAAAATATAGATAAGGCTTGTTTTGGAAATGTATTTAAAATGGGGAATCTATTAATTTAAATTTACATAATGTATACATAATTGAGGCAAGTTGATTCCGATAAAGACAATTCTCAGAAACATGTCCATGTGAAAACTCTCTAGTGCCATTTATCAGCACTGTGTAAATTTACTAAACTATTTTATCTCCACAGAAATGTTTTCTTAGTGCATAAAGCACAATAAATTATCTCTGTGAAAAACAAATCAGATTATAAACTTGAAAAGTGTCTGCAGTCTAGTAGGTCTTTAAAAAGTAGATCTGCAGTACATGCTATGTGTTCATTAGTTAAATGATTAAGAGAGACTTGAAAGGGTCTGTCTGGTGGGCATCATGGACACTGACATCAAGGGGCCTGAGCTCTAGTCTGGAGTCTGACCGTTGGCTCCTGAGTAAAGTCCACACTTTGCCTCTCAGCTCTGTTTTAGCTCTAAGCTTCAAGCACAGATCTGAGCATCTCCAGGAACGGAGACCACACTCTCACCAGCTAGTAGCACAACTGGACATGTAATCTGTGTCCTTCATTTCCTCCTATTTTAAAAACCTTGGCCACGAAGCCCTTGTTTGACTGGTTTTGTTTACACCTAGATACTGTATCATCAAAAGTCATTCCTCTGGGTACTTAGTGATAGCAGAGGCTTGGTCTTACAGGATGGAGTGGAGCCATGAAATGTTGCTCCTGTGGCGAAGCCCACTCACTCTTACTGTCCACTGCCTGTTTCTCACATCAGCTGCCGGCAACTCACCTTGTGCCCTCTTTCAATAAAAACTACAATTTGGTTTTTAAGATGGTTAAACAATCTCAATAATAACACTGAGTATGACTGTTTATATTGCATCCCCAATCACATGCTTGTCTGTCTGTCTGTCCCCTTTCCTCTCCCCCTCCTGCTCTTTGTTCTCCTCCTCACCATAGTTCCTACCCAACTCTACCCCGCAGATATTGGACAAGCAGACCTCTAAGCATTTCTAAGATTCTTCTGATCACAAAGTTCTTATAAAATCCTCATGCTCTCTTTTGTCTTTCTCTGGAACTTCATTGATTCTAGAGTACTATAAACAGAGATGCTGTTTGCAAAGCTGGCGCTCCTTTTCTTAAGCAGTCTAGGTATCCTCCTCTGTTCTTGCAGGGGCCGGGGCTGGGCTCAGGCACACAGTCCTCTGCCTGGTGATTTCCTTTCCACTCCAGCTGTGGGACGTCTCCTGCCACAGAGGCCTGCTCACTCCTCTGGATCTTTTTTTTTTTTTTTTTTTTTTTTTCAGAACCAGAGATTGAACTCAGGCCCTTGCACTTGCCAGGGAAGCACTTATTTCACTAAGCCATCTCCCTGGCTCCTCCTCTGGGTCTTGATACCCAGCCCTTTCTGCTCTGTGTGGAATAAATATCTCTCCACTCAGAAATTTGCCATAGGTTTTTATATTATTCCAAAGTATGTGTTTTTCAGTGTTGCTCACGTTACAGTGTGTTCCCTTAAGCTTTTGGCAGAACAGAGTGAAAACAGCACTTTGTCAAGTATTCACTTCTCCAGTGCCTCTATGTAAAGTGTCTCATTTAATCATCGTCAGGAGCCAGCAGGGCTTGTAGTCACCATTTTGATGACAGAGAAATAAAAATAAAGAGGTGGTGTTTTTCCAAGAGCCCTTAATTGATTAGTAGCCACAAAGCTTTTCTTTTCCATGACAATATAATATAATAAGAGATAGAATTTTAAAAACTGCTGCATTTGAATTTAGGAAAAATTTATGGCAGGGTCATCCCTTTCAAATTCTATTCTCAAAAATTTTTCTCTTCATTTATAACTAAATTAGCTAAAAGAATGACTCATCTGTGTAGTTACTAAGACTTGTGCATTCTCCACAAGCGCGCTAATGCATTGCACATTGAATGTGTGCATATTTACGGGGGCCGTGTGATGTTCCAGAGCATGTGCACATCATGGGAAGCTCTTTCCTGAGCAAGTATATCTTTCTCCCAAATCATTTATTATTTCAAGGTGAAAGAGTTCAAATAATTGCAGCTGAAGAGAGATGTGAAGTTGACGTCTTCACTCCAGTGGAAGTTTACTCACTGTAATATTGTTCCCTTTAGTCACCAGAACAGGAATAAGATTGACAAGTGAGCACCATTTTCAAATCTAACCTGAAGTACTATATTCAGTGGTATCAATTTATGATCAAATAATAGCAATTTTACTAAAAAACTGTTGGACTACAAGATGATAGTCTTGGACAGCATTTCTTTAATTAATTACCAGTGATGCAGGCATCTAAGGAGAACCTGCTATGCTGGTTGTGGACTGCATGTGCTTTGTGAGCTAGAACAGTGGCAGACTAGAACAGCGTTTCTTAGCATGTTTCTAAGGCATGTAGCTCAGTACAAGTAAAATTCTCCCTGGTGTCCATATCTTGGTTTTGATCAGGGTATCTCCAATCTAGATGTCTTTTATAATGTGATCTCTCCTTTTTCAAAAAGTGAAGTTATAGATGTTATGTGTTCATATAAATACGTGGCAGTTTATTCTACAAATAACTACCATTAGTGAGGAAAGTTATGAATGGCTCTCTAAAAATTAGAGCCAGAGGAGGGCAGGAACTTAAGCAGCAGTAAGACACTAGTCTTAATGTGTGGTAAAATGTGTGGGTGACATTTACTGACTTGGATGGCATTTCTGGGTGCCGTGGTTGTTTTGTTTGTCTGGGCTGCCATTGGAGTAACATTAGTCCACCACGTATCTGTGCTTCAGCCTTTCTTGGCCACCAGCTGCCACCCGCACCTTCCCCTGGTTTTCCAGATGACAACAGGATTGAGAGCTGCTAAACAGAAATAATCTTGATGCTTCTGCAGGCATTGTGGACTCTGAAATGGCTGATTTTTGGAATGTCAGGCGCATCCCTGTGGGTGGCTGTGCTACTCTTCTCTGAACTGGGTCCAGGGCTCAGTGGATGCCCGGTGTCATGGTTCTGTGCTCCAGGCATTGCTGCTGTGTGCCAGGGCTGTGGCAGCACGAGGTGAAGAAGGGCCGACGTTCTCAGTGAGCTTCCCTTTCAGACTTTAGCCATAGCACTGTGCTACTGTAGTGAAGGCTTTCGTTTGTAGCTGTGTCCCTAATGTCCTGCATGTGTAGTTTTCGTGTCCTGTGATCAAGTGTGCTACAATTTGATAGAGAGAAATACTATCAAGCATGACTAATTCAAATATCTTTGAGAATTTCTGACCTGAAGATGTACCTAGAAACTGAACTTTCTATTTATTTTTCTGACATTGTACAATACACTATTTGCTTTAAATATTATTTTGATCTCTGAAAAATCTGTTATATTGGACCTACATTATCATTGAAAATTGGTCCTGTTTTAGATTACATGTTTCCAGATTTAGAAGACAGGCGTTTTCTCCAGAACTTGGCAGGACATTTCTGTCCGCAGTTCAGGTAGATACAGCTATAGATACATTTGCCTTTTGAAAAAAGGTCTTGCTGTGTCATTGAGGCTGGCTTTGAATTTACTACGTAACTAGCTCAGGCTGACCTGAGGTCATGGCCAGCCTCCTTCCCAGCCTCCATGAGTTCAAGGGTCGTAGGCATGCTCTACCTTGCGCTGCTCATCTTTTCAGTGCAGCAGTATGCTTTATCTATTACAGTTAAGGAGTACTATCAAAGCGTTAGCGTATGATATAGTAAAATAAAAAATAATCATTGTCAGCAAAGTGCTTGATCAGCCGTATTATGAAATATGTAACTTATTTTGTTTCTTCCTACGTCCTTTCCCTGAGCTTGTCCCACTTGAAGTTCAGAGATTTTGATGCTATTTGTGAAAAACATGTCCCACTGGAATTGGTAAAGGAATGGGATTCTGGTAAACATCTTCAGAGAAAAACCTTATTTATTTATTTATTTATTTATTTATTTATTTATTTTTATTTTTTATTTTTTTTAAGAAAAGACACATTTATTCAGCGTCATGATCAGACTATTACATTTAGCAATCAACAGCATGGGTGCAAAAAAAGGTCTACATTAAAACCCTTTGTTGCAATGCTTTACACTTTCCACAGAACAGAAACTAAAATAACCTGTTACACAATTAGTCACAAATACAGTCCTCGAGTTTTTTGCCCATACACATGAGTATTGTCTAGAACATGTCTTCTCTGTAGCAGCCAGGCCCCCCCACCACTGTGCTTGGCTGAGTTCACAAATCTGTTGTGACCTGTAGCTTCCCTGTCACTTTTCTGGCTTTCCTCTCCTGCTAAGCTTTGTTTCCTGGAAGTGTTTAAAACCTTCTGCCACTGCCATAGCTACTGCTGCTGCTGGAGCCACCATAGCCACCTTGATTTTGTGGTTTGGTAAAATATTGGCCTCCACCACCATAGGGCCCAGAGCTTCTTCCTCCAAAGTTTCCTCCCTTCATGGGTCCAAAATTTGAAGACTGACTGTTGTAATTGCCAAATTCATTATAGCTTCCACCACCTCCATAATTGCTTCCATCAT